>JAKSZT010054053.1:1243510-1387096 GCA_026826555.1 Tolypeutes matacus | reverse complement strand
GACCGTGGGGACTCACAAGTCCAGGTTCCTCAGGCAAGCTGCAAACCAGGGGCTCCAATGAAAGCCCGATGAAAGGTCGTTGATGAGTCTCTGGGAGAAGTTGCCTGTCCAACGACGAGCTGGGAAATTCTCTCTGAATGTTGAAATCACCTCCACTCTTAAGTCATTCAACTGATTGGATAAAAGCACCACCCATCGATAATGCAATCTCCCTGATTGATGCAGATATAATCAGCCATCCATGCAGTAAACTCACTGGTGATCGAAGTCCACAAATGCTTCCGTATTACAATTAGCCCAGTGCTTGCTGGAACAAACACCTGGACACAACTACCTGGCCGAGTTGACACATTAGCCTAACCATCACACTTGTTGTTTATTTTTGTTTGTTTTGAACCGAACCCAGGACTTCCCATGTGGGAAGCAGGCGCTCAGCCACCTGAACCACATTTGCTTCCTGAATTTATTTTTATTTACTGAGCCTCCTCCTATACAAGCATATATAAAATAGCAAACATTAATGGTTTTCATATCTACTTACAAAAGTTCCTAGTGCACATTAACATAAATACATTACTCTTAAAATTTTAAAAATCTTTGGAAAAAAAAAAAAATCTTTGGATACCCCCTGAAATCATCTCATGTACCACCCATCTGGGGCATGAGCACCACACTTGGGAATTGCTGCCCTACAACTGTGGCATTCTGTGACTGAAACAAAATGAAAACCATCAGTCATTGCCCAGTGTCAATGTATCTTTAATAAGAAACACACTATGGGTGAAGAAATCCAAATCCTATCCCCCTCACCTGGTGCTGGAGGCAGCTGCCAGTCACAGCAATGTGCTTTGCCACTTATGTGGAAGGGGAGCTGGGGCAGGACTTGGGACATGCTGCCATGAGCCAGCTGAGTGTCCTGGGGAAACCACATCACCTCTCCAGCCCTCAGTTTTCTCATCTGTATAATGAGGAAGTTGAAGTAAGTCATTTGCAATCCCTTCCAGGTTTGAAGGCAAGGCTCATAACCCCTTCTATCTACATGCACTGGGAGCTCCTAGTTTGGAAGCGAGACCATTGTTCCCTTATAGCTATCCATTTTCTCCCAGCTGGGTTCCTAGGTGGGGACTGGTGGTGGGTGGTCCCAGACCACACTGAAGTCATTGGCAGGGTACTCACCCCCAGTGAGCTAACTAGCTCCTAAGCCTAGGTAGCACCAAAGGGTAGCTGAAGAGTTAAAGTGGTCCTGCCCAGATCCTGGTGGAATTGAGGTTAGTGGGGCAGGGTAGGCTTCACACAGAGGGTGAGACCTGCCTTCAGGGAAGCTAAGGCAGCTGTGGGCAGGGGCAGGGCACAGAAGGAAAGGGCATTCTGAAGTCCAAGAGAGGCAATTCCCAATGCTCCAGAAGCCCAGGCTGTGCCCTCCTGACCTCCCTCCAGCAGCCCAGGTCCACATGGCTGAGGGTAAGGTCAGGTGTGTGAGTGTGTGTGCATGTGTGCTGTGTGTTATGTCTAGAGAGACAGAAAAGCACAGTGGTTACGAACCAGAAAGCCTGAGCTTGGGTATCGCCCTTGCCGCTTACTAGCTCTGTGGTCTCATACATGTTACCTAACCTTTTGTGCCTCAGTTTCCTCGTCTGTAAAATAGGCATCACAATATTAGCAAATTCATAAGCTAGTGATAGGGTTAAAAGGTTAACACATGAAAAACACTCAGAGTAGCCATAAACACCAGCTATCACCCTTATGTGTGTCCATGTTTAAACGTGTCCGAGAGAGAAGAAAGGAGAGGTTTGAAGCGGAAAGACAGAGCCAATTAAACAAAGCTATTTCTCCAGCCAGGCAGGCATGGGGAGTAGTGGTCCCCAGCCCTGAATTCTGGGAGGAAAACACGGGATACATAGATCTGAGCTTCTCCACAGAGAAAAGGCTAAAAATTACCCTGAGGGATTTTGTCATTCAGGCAGGGCCCAGAACTGATACACCCCAAAAAAGTGAGTCTTGCTAAGAAAAACAACATATTGTTCCAGTGGCATTTGTACCTCATGCTAAATTGAGTTACCAGTGATTATATCTTAAATGGAGAAGCAACATACAGCTCAGAGGGGTGCAAATTGCACTTGAGCTACATGAAGAGTCACGTGAGTTATCACAGGTTGTAGCAATAGAAAATGACATCTAAATCAGTGGAGTGTTATTTGCTCTGGCAGTTATGTATGCAGAGAAAAGCATAAATAGCTCTGGTCAGTGGGTCAGGTAATCTTCTTGGGGCATCCAGATAAATTTCAGGTGGTCATTTTTTTTTTTAAGATTTGTTTATTTATTTCTCCCCACCCTCATTGTTTTACGCTCACTGTCTGCTTTCTATGCATTCTTCTCCGCTTGTCTTCTCTCTAGGCAGCACCAGGAACCAATCCTGGGACCTTCCAGAATGGGAAAGAGACGCTCAATCTCTTGTGCCACCTCAGCTCCCTGGTCTGCTGCATCTCTTATTGTCTCTCCTCTGTGTCTCTTTTTGTTGCATCACCTTGTTGTGCCAGCTCTTCGCGTGGGCCAACTCTCCTGCATGGGCCAGTATTTCACATGGGCTAGCTCTCTGCTCAGGCCAGCTGTCTACGCAGGCCAGCTTGCCTTTCACTAGAAGGCCCTGGGAATCGAACCCTGGACCTCCTATATGGTAGATGGGAGCCCAGTTGCTTGAGCCACATCTGTTTCCCTCAGGTAGTCATCGTTGGGGCCACCCAACCATCCCATGGTCAAATCCCTCTGGATGCCACACCAAATGAAACACTGCCCCAGCAGGAAGGAGTTTCTTCTTTACACCAGAAAAGTACATGAGCTCCACTGCAACATTCACTTTTTATTTTTTTTGTACTAATAAAAATAATAAATCTCTGCCAATTTCCTTGAAGCATTGCCTCCCTTTTGGAAGGATGGTGCCTCTCCTTCAGTGCTGGGGCAGGTGTATTAGGGTTCTCTAGGGAAACAGAACCAACAGCAGGAGATATCTGTAAATATTATGAGGTTTTATAAAATTGTCGCACGTGACTGTGGGGGTGCACAAGTCCAAATTCTGTAGGGCAGGCTGCAAAGTGGGAACTCCAATGATGGTTTGCAATGAATTCCCCAGGAGAGGCTGTCTGGCTGAAGTAGAGATGGAAATTCTCTCTTCTGACTGCTGAAACCATCACTTTTCCTTTTAAGGCCATCAACTGATTAGATGACATGTCTCTCATTACTGAAGGCAATCTCCTCAGTTGATTGTAGATGCAATCAGCCATAGATGCAATCAACTGACAATGATTTAAGTCCACGAAATGTCCTCACAGTAACAGTTAGGCCAGTGCTTGCTTGACCAAACAACTGGGCACCATTACCTGGTCAAGTTGACACATGAACCTAACCATCACAGAAAGTTTGAATCCTGGACAACCTATGACTACCTCACTGAGATTTTTTCCTCTGAAACTGGCCACTACCCTCAGTGTCAAACCTCCCATTCTCCCTGCCAGCATCAAGAAGTTCTTCATAGCTTCCCAATATTTTCCCTACCTGCTGTCTTATGCATGAAACTCCTTCAACTAGTTCATGGCTTTGTCAGGAAGAGTTTCCCATACAGGACCAAATAGTAAATATTTTTGGTTTTGTGGGCTACAGAAAGCAGCCACTGACAGTACATAAACAAGAGGGTAAAATAAAATTTATGAAAACAGGCATCTGGCTGGATTTGGCTTGCTGGCAGTAGGTTAGGTTGCTGATTGACCCATGCTCTACATTCCCAAAGAAAGGCAGTAGGATGGGGGGGGGGGAGAGCTAACATTTATGGAGCATGTACCACCTGCCAGGCACTGCGTTAGCACCTTTATATGGTGGTATCTCATTTGACCTCACAAAAAAACAGTGTGGAAGGTATGATCATTATCCCTACTGCATAGCTGAGGAAACTGAGGCTTAGGGAGTTAAGTAACTCGATCACCATTGCTCAGCTGATGCTGTCAGGATTCGAACTTGGGTCTGTGGAGCTGCAAAACTCTTTCTACAGAAGCTGGAGCTAGAGAGGCCTCAGATCTTACCAAATCCAACATCCTCATTTTATGGCTAGGAAAAATGGGACTAGCAGGGGAGATCAGACCAAGATGACCTTGGCTTCCTTCACAAATTGATGTGGGGATGGCCCTAATGTTTTTCACCTGGGCACAGCATGTCCCCTTGTGAATAGTGACCCTTAGCCAGGACTCCCCCAACTCCTGGGTGGACACTAAACTCCCTCCTTCTTCCTTACACATTTTCCACTCTCTTGCCCTTATCTGCTGCTGAATTTCTAGTAACATTATGGAAGCAGCTAACAATTTTCTCTCACTGGAGGATCTATATTTATTGCAGCATTGGTTATGGAGAATTGAATTGGCTGGATGACTTTACGTTGCAATTAACCAAAATGCCAACTCAAACTGACTTTAAAAATGAAGCTTATTTATTGGCTCTCACATAACTGAACAGCTCAGAGATAGGACTAACTTCAGGCACAGATTGATCTAGGTTCAAACAATATGCCCAGGACCCAACTTCTGTCTGTTAGCTTTTGTCTCATCTTCCTCAGCGTTGGTTAAATATCAGGCAGGCTCTCACTCACCAGGTTGCAAGAGGGCTGCCAGGAACTCCTTAGGATACATGCTTCCTAGTATTCATTCAGCGGTAGCTCCCAGAAAAAGAGGGATTTATCTTTCCAAGAAACCCCAGCAAACATTTCTTCGCATCTTATTAAGTCTAATCGGCTTAAGTGACCGTCCTAAATCAATCACTGCATCAAACGTTTGGGATACTCTGTCTTAAGCCAATCAGGACCCACCCCTGGAATTAGAAATGGGGTCATTTGTACCTATACCACCTACCTGAGAACCAGGGAGTACTTAAGTGCCCCATGAGAAATCAGGGTGACTTTGGAAGGAGAATAGGGCTTGGCAAACAAAAATGCCAGCTCTGCATTGAATAAGGGTCCTCAAAGAGCTCCCCCATTCCTGAGAGTTCACTATTCCAATCTGAGTCTTCCCCTTTATGCCAAGGAGGCTGTTTTTGCATACACTATCTTTCCACCGGCTTCCCTGAGATAACAGGGAGCGCCACACTGCCATCTGCCTGGTATTCAAGCCTAATGGGACCCTCTTGGCTGCCAAAAGTGTGTCTGAAAGAGAGAGAGCTCAGTGGGGTTTGAGATTTTTTTGAAGTAGAGAAAGCAATCTTGAAAACAGCCACTCACTCACCATTCAGTGTGAGTAAAAACTGATGTCACAGAAGTGAACAGGGCAGAGCGCTTATTTCACTAATTCAGAGATGCCTTGGCACATTTTAAATGCTATTTAGGGTGCCCCTGCTCAGAAGCCTTCTTAGAGAAGGTCAGAAGGCAATCAGCAAATTGCAGCCTTTGATAGCCATTGGGTACATTTGTGTCCCCATGGGTTACCTTTGTTGAGTGTCAAGAAGCTGTGATATTAAGAGATATGGCTCTGGTTAAAATTTACTTATCATTAGGTGCAAGTAACAGACCATCTGTCCCTCCTGTGTTGATTGGGGCTGGAGGGGTGCCAGGCATCCTTTGAAATCCCTTGGACTCTAGCTGAAGACTGTGCCTGCCATGAGATATGAACAGGACAGTGGATCATTTATGGAAATAAAAGGGCACTATTGGGGAAGCGGCTGTGGCTCAATCAGTGGGGCTCCCGTTTACCATATGGGAGGCCCCGGGTTCGGTTCCCGGGGCCTCCTGGTGAAGGCAAGCCCACCCGCACGGCATGGTTAGCTGACCCAGCGAGCACAAGCAGCAAGGGGGGGATAAATGAATAAATAAATGGAATCTTTAAAAAAAAAAAAAAAAGGGCACTATTAAAGCATGTGGCCATCAGGTGCCATCACATTACCATTTTTACCATTTTGGTTGGCTGCATTTATGCCTACAAGGTGCTTGGCTTGGCTGTCTTGCATTATTTAATTGTTCATATTTTAACCTTCCTTCAGATTTTCCTTGCAGTCAAGTTTCTTCACATTGGCTCATGATCTTTGAGGACTATTGTTCTAAGTTAGCTCAGCTGGTTATAAGCTGAAGTTAGAGGTGAAATCTAAATAGGATTTTGTCTAATAAACCACCCAGCCCCACCCAAGCCCAGCTGGTGATTTGAAAATCAATGCCTTTGGCCGCAAGAGAGTCTGGCTGGGGCAACTCCTCCTTGTTGCTGGGAAATATGGTCCATCAGTTGCTTTAAAGGTGGATTAGGACATACCACCTGACAGTGGCGGTTACATCCCAGGGGTGTAATAGATAAGACATTCGCATTGATCAAACATCAAACACTATAGTAAGAGGTATTTTACTCCCACCCCTGTTCCCTATCCACTCAGTTCCCATGTTCCCCAACAGGTGACCCCTGGTTTCAGTTTCTTGGCTATTCTTCCAGAGAATTTTTACATAAATGAATGATTCTATAAGGGAAGTGGGTGTAGCTCAGTGGTTGAGTGCCTGCTTTCCATGTACGAGGCCCTGGGTTCAATCCCTGGTACCTCCTAAAAAAAAAAAGATACTACGTATATATGTTCTTTCTCTCTCTCCCCCTTTTTTAACTCAAACGGTAGCACATTGTTCTGCAACTTACCTTTTTTGTTACAATATATTTTGCTGACCTTTCCATAAAACACATAAGGAGTTTCTGTATGTTCTTTATACAGCTGTATAGAGATCCAACATATGGAGGTATCATATTTATTTAACTAATCCTTTATTATTGCACGTTTACTTGTTTCCAATCTTTTGCTATTATATAGTTGTAATGGGTAACCTGGTATTATGCCATTTTGCACATGTTAAGGTTAATTGTACAATAAAACTCCCAGAATGGGATTACTGGATCAAAAGGTATATTCATTTGTAATTTGTTTCTTGTTGTGGTTATTATTATTAGTTTTAATTTTTTTTTCTTTATTAGAGAAGTTGTGGGTTTACAGCACAATCATGCATAAAATACAGGATTCCCATATACCACCCTATTATTAACACCTTGCATTGGTGTGGTACATTTGTTACAATCGATGAAAGCACATTTTTTAGAATTGTAATATTAACTATTGTCCATGGTTTAATTTAGGGTTCACTGTGTTGTGCAGTTCAATGGATTTTTAAAAATATGTTTATTCTAGTACCATATATACAATCTGTTTCCCCTTTTACCACATTCAGATATATGTATTTCAGATCTGTTAATTATATTCACATTGCTGTGCTACCATCACTTCCATCAATTGCCAAAACATTCCCAGCGCTCCAAATAGAAATTATAATTTTGATAAATACTGACATATTGCCCTCCATGTGGGGTGTCAATTTACCCTCCTACCAGCAATGTATCAGAGTACTTGTTTCCTTATAGCTTTGTGCACTCAATGGGATATCAAATTTTTGTATTTTTACTACATAATGAATGAAAAATGATATCTCTGAAAGTAGTTTTAATTTGCATTTATCTAATTATGACTGAGGTTGAGCATCTTTTCATAATAAGAGCCATTTGTATTTTCTTTTCTGTGGACCATATGTTTGTATCCTTGGCCCATTTTTCTCTTGGGCTACTAGTCTATCTTCTCATTTGTAGAATCTCTTTAAATATTAAGGGAATTAACTCTCTGCCTGTGGTATGAGTTGAAAATATTTTTCCAAGTTTGTCATTTGTTGTTTGGTTTTGCTTATGTTATCATTTGCCTTGAAGACCTTTTTATGCAGTCAAATTTCTCAATTTTTTTTTCTTCAAGTGGCTTTTGGATTTTATGACATAATAAGAAATGCTTACTCACTATAAAGTTACAAAAGAATTCTCTCATTTTTTCCTATTATTTCCATGGCTTCTTTTATTTTTTTTTTTTCATTTCAAATTTTAATCCAGTTGGAATTTTCCTGATATGCAGTGTAAAGCATAGGCCCAACTTTGTTTTATAGCAGCAACCCAGTGTTCCGATACTACATATTGAAAAGGTTGATCGATTCCTCCACTGATTTTACTTTATTTTATTATTTTTTAAAGATTTTATTTATTTATTCATTTATCCCCCCCTTGCTGCTTGTGCTCGCTGGGTCAGCTAACCACGCCGTGCGGGCGGGCTTGCCTTCACCAGGAGGCCCCGGGAACCGAACCCCGGGGCCTCCCATATGGTAAACGGGAGCCCTACTGATTGAGCCACAGCCGCTTCCCCCTCCACTGATTTTAGATTCTATCTGAATTAAATATTAAATGGGCTGGGAAAACTTCCTATTTTTCCATTAGTCTGTTTGTCTATTCATTCAATGAAATTATTCAACTAGTATTTTATTGAGTGCCCTTTCTGTGCTAGGTGCTACTCTAGGCACTAGGGATTTAGTTGTGAATTAAACAGAGGGAAAATCTCTGCTTTTGTGGAGCTTCTATTCTAGTGGGGAGAAAAAAAAAAAAAAAAAAAAGAAAAATAACTGAAATAAATAATAGATAGTTTATCAGTTAAAGTTCTCCAAAGAACCAAAACCAACAGGGTGTATGTGCATAAACATTGAGATTTATTTTAAGGAACTGGTTCACACAATTATGGGGCTGGCAAGTCCAGAATCTGTAGGGCAGGCAGGCTGGAAATTCAAGCAATAGTTGATACTGCACTCTTGAGTTCTAAATCTGTAGGGTAGGATGGCAGGCTGAAAACCCAGGCAGGATTTCTAGGTTGCAGTCTTGAGACAGAATTTCTTCTTCTCCAGGAAACGCTGAATTTTGTTCTTAAAGTGTCAACTGATTGGATGAGGCTCAGGCCTACCCATCGCATTCAGTTGCCATTAGCCAAAGTTGACACATAAAACTAACCATCACAGATAGATGTTCAATGAATTCTAATCAGGATAAACCCAAATAGACTCACACCATACCACTTTATAATCAACCTATCAAATGCCAAAGATAAAGAGAGAATTCTGAAAACCACAAAAGAGAAGCAATGTGTCATGTGCAAGGAGGCCTCAAAAGGATTAAGTGCCAAATTTTCAATTTCTCATCAGAAACCACAGAGGCAAGAGGCAGTGGGATGACACACTTTAAAGTGCTGAAAGCAAAAAACCGCCAACCAAGAATTCTGTATCCAGCAAAACTGTCTTTCAAAAATGAGGGAGAGATTAAGACATTCCCAGAGAAACAAAAGCTAAGGGAGTTCATCCCACTAGAATGGCCCTACAAGAGATACTAAAGCATCCTGCAGGTTGAATGGAAAGGGCAATAGAAAACAGATCAAAGCTCCATGAAGAGATAAAGATCTCCAGTGAGGATAATGACATGAGTAAATATAAATGCTAGTACCATTGTATTTTTGTTTGTAACTCTACTTTTTACTTCCTACAGGATCTAAAAAAGCAAATGCAAAAAATGTAATGATGGGAAATGGATGTGACTCAAGCGATTGGGCTCCCATCTACCATATAGTAGGTCCAGGGTTCGATTCCTGGGGCCTCCTGGTGAAAGGCAAGCTGGCCTGTGCAGTGATCTGGCCCAAGTGGAGAGCTGGCCTGCGTAGGAGTGCTGGCTTGCGCGGAGAGCTGGCGCAGCAAGATGATGCAACAAAAAGAGACACAGAGGAGAGACAATGAGAGACACAGCAGACCAGGGAGCTGAGGTGGCCCAAGAGATTAAGCACCTCTCTCCTACTCCGGAAGGTCCCAGGATCGGTTCCTGGTGCTGCCTAAAGAGAAGACAAGCAGACTCAGAAGAACACACAGATGGCAGACAGCAAGCACAAAACAACGGGGGGAGGGGAATAATTAAATAAATCTTTTAAAAAAATGTAATGGTGAATCAGTGGTTTGGGACTCGTAATGTATAAATATGTAATTGTGATAAGAACTGCATAAAGGCAGAGGGATGGAGGAGAATTGAAACATAGTTTATATATACTATTGAAGTTATCTTGGTATCAAGGCAAATGAGATTGTCATTGCTTTAGGATGTTAAATTTAAATTTAATGTAACTACAAAGGAAAAATAAGACAATATGCAAGCTCATAGAGACAGAAATTAGAGTACAGTTTGCCAGGGATAGGGAGCAGGAGAAATGGGGTCTGTTTGGGGAGATGGGAAAGTTTTAGTAATGGGAAGTGGTGAAGGTACCTCAGTATTGTGAAAATATTAATCCCATTGAAAGGTCTGCTTGGGAGGGGTTTGGATGGAAAAGTTTATGTTGTGTATATATATATATATTCCCAGCATTAAAAAAAAAGAAGAAAGAGTAACTACAGAGGGAAGCAGATGTGGCTCAAGCGATTGAGCTCCTGCCTACCACATGGAAGGAGTTCCCTGGTTCGGTTCCTGGTGCCTCCTAAAGAAGACAGTGACCTGGCGTGACAGGCAGGCATGGCAAGCTGATGTAACAAAATGATGCAACAAGAGACACAAGAAGAAAAATATGAGAGACACAACAAAGCAGGGAACGGAGGTGCCTCCCTCTCAAATCGGAGGTCCTGGGTTCAGTTCCCAGTGCTTCCTAAAGAAACAAGGAAGACAAACAGACACAGAAAGTGCAAACAATGAGGGGGTGGGGAGAAATAAATAAATAAATAAATAAATAAATAAATAAATAAATAAATAAATAAAAGAGTAACTACAGGAACAATGACAATTAAATGCACTACATGATCCTAGATTGGATCTAGCAAGGAAAGAAAAAAGGCTCAATGGGACATTACTGGGAAATATTAAAAAATTGGAATATAGACTGTAAACTTTATAACTGCACTTAAGGCGGTTACATAAGTGAATATCCTTCTTCATAGGAAATGTACATGGCAGTATTAAGTATTCAAGGAGCATGATGCATATACAACCTACACTCAAATGTTCAGAAAATGAATTGATAAATAGAAAGAAAGAAAGAAAGAAAGAAAGAAAGAAAGAAAGATAGATAGATAAAATGATATGGCAAATATGGCAAAATGTAAAAATTGGTATGTGGGGGAATAGGAATATGTTGGAGTTTTCTGTATGGAGTTTGTGTTATTTTTGTAAATATCTGTTAAGTTTGAAGTATTTCAAAATAAAAAGGTTAAAAACTTTATTTTTAGAAATAACTCAAGGCCCAGGATGATGTTAACTTCCTCCAGAGAGAATTTTCTTTTGCCTCTTCCAAGTGTCTTAGATCTCATTATACCAAGTCCTAGGCTTGAGGTTTTTTTTTTTTTTCTCTTAAATATATTTTTTATTGAAGTATATCATTCATATATGAACATGCATAAACAATAAGTTTATAGTAAAGGTTGTGAACTTACAAAATAAACATGCATAACATCATACAGGGGTCCCATACATCACCCCTCCACAACAACTTGCATTGTTGTGAAACATTTGTTAAAAATTATGCAAGAGTTGTAAACAACTCAGGTGTCCATCAACAGACGAATGGATAAACAAACTGTGGTCTATTCACACGATGGAATGTTATGCAGCTGTAAGAAGAAATGAAGTCATAAAGCATATGGCAACATGGATGAACCTGGAGGACATTATGTTGAGCGAAGCAAGCCAGACACAAAAGGACAAATACTGTATGAATGCGTTACGATGAACCAAATATATTATGTAACATATTGTTTGATTTAAAAAAAAAATTTATATGTATCCATTACATTTAATTGAAAAATGTATATATTTATTCATCTGTGTTTACTTTTTAGTTTTTAACTGTTTATATTTTCAATTATTAAATGTACAAAATAAAGTGAAAAAAAATTATGCAAGAGCATCACCAAAATATTACTACTAACTATAGTCCCTATCTATATTTGGTGTATTTTCACTCCAACCTACCCTATTTTTTAAAAATGTTTTTTTACTACAGAGGTTGTGAACTTACAAAACAATCATGCACACGTGTAGAATTCCCATACAACAGCCCTTCACCAACACACCATACCATGGTGGATCATTTGTTACAGATTATGAGATAATATCATCAGACTAGCACCACCAACCATGGTCCATAGCATACATTTGGCGCTTTTTCCATACCACCCATTATCAACATAGTACATCTTTGCCATTGATGCAAGAATATTATAGTATTGCTGTTAACCACAGTCCATAGGTCACACCAATTGTAGTTTTCCCAAGCTTCTCCACATTCCCACCACACTGCAATAGTGATATATATTCTCTCTAGCTCACAGAAGCACACTCTTGCATCTGTACCATCAACCACAATTCTCATCCACCTCTGGGTTCACTGTGTTATTTAGTCCCTAGATTATTCTCTAGTTTTCTTTCAATTGACATTTACTTCCCCAGACTACCCTTTTCAGCCACAATCCCATTTATAAGCCAGCTGCTACTCACTATAATGTGTTACCATCAACTCTATCCATTTCCACACTTTTACAGTCAAGTTAATTAAAACTTCTACATACATTAAGCATCAGTAGTTCCTCTCAACCCTCCTCTTATCTCCTAATAACCTATACTCCAGGTTTTAACTCCATGCGTTTATTCTTCATATTTAGTTCCTATTAATGAGACCATGCAATATTTGTTTTGTGTCTGACTTACTTTGCTTAGCATAATGTCTTCAAGATTCATCCTTGTTATCATATGTGTCCCAATTTCATTTCTTCTTACTGCAGCATAGTATTCCACCATATGCATATACCACATTTTGTTTATCCATTCATTGGTTGATGGACACTTGGGTTGTTTCCCTCTTTTGGCAATTGTGAATAACGCTACTATGAACATTGGTGTGCAGATGTCTCTTCGTGCCATAGTTCTTAGATCTTCTGGATATATTCCTAGTAGAGGAATTGCTGGATCATATGGCAGTTCTATATTTAGCTTCCTGAGGAACTGTGAAACTCTCTTCCACAGAGGTTGTCCCATTTTACAATCCCACCAACAGTGAAGGAGTGTTCCTATTTCTCCATATCCTCTCCAGCACTTATTGTTGTCTGTTTTTTTTTTTTTTTAATAATGGCCATTCTATGCGGTGTTAGTTGATACCTCATTGTTGTTTTGATTTGCATTTCCCTAATAGCTAGTGATATGGAACATTTCTTCATGTGCTTTTTGACCATTTGTATTTCTTCTTTGGAGAAATGTCTATTTAAATCTTTTGCTCATTATTTAATTGGCTTGCTTGCTCTTTTATTGTTTAGTTGTATGATCTCTTTATATAGAAGGGAAATCAAACCCTTATCGGACATGTGGTTTCCAAATATTTTCTCCCATTGAGAAAATATTCTTCTTGATGAAGTCTTTTTTTTTTTTTAAGATTTTATTTATTTATTTATTTATCCCCCCCATGCTGCTTGTGCTCACTGTGTCCATTTGCTGTACATTTTTCTGTGTCTGCTTGTCTCCCTTTGTTGAGTCGTCCTGCTTCGTCAGCTCACCGCACCACACGGGCTGGCTTGCCTTCACCAGGAGGCCCAGGGAATCCAACCTGAGGCCTCCCATATGGTAAACAGGAGTCCTATCGATTGAGCCACATCCACTTCCCTTGATGGAGTCTTTTTAATCACAGAAGTGTTTAAGTTTGAAGAGGCCCCATTTATCCATGTTTTCTTTTGTTGCTTGTGCTTTCGGTGTAAGGTTTAAGAATCCACCACCTAACACCAGGTCTTGAAGAGGTTTCCCTACATTGTCTTCTAGGAGCTTTATGGTTCTTGCTTTTATATTTAGATCTTTGATCCATTTTGAGTTAATTTTTGTATAAGGTATGAGATAGGGGTCTTTTTTCTTTCTTTTGGCTATGGATATCCAGTTCTCCCAGCACTGTTTGTTGAATAGACTGTTCTTCCCCAGCTGGGTGGGTTTGACAGGTTTGTCAAAAATCACTTGGCCATAGATGTGAAGGTCTGAACCATCAGTTCAGTTCCATTGGTCGATGTGTCTATCTTTACGCCAATACCATGTTGTTTTTACCACTGTAGCTAGGTAATATGATTTAAAGTCCGGAAGTAGGAGTCCTCCAACTTCACTTTTCCTTTTTAAGATGTTTCTGGCTATTTGGGTCCTCTTACCCTTCCAAATAAATTTGATAATTGTGTTTTCCATTTGTTTAAAAAATGCTGGTGGAATTTTTATTGGGATTGCATTGAATCGATATATCAATTTGGATAGAACTGACATCTTAATGATATTTAGTCTTCCAATCCATGAACATGGAATGTTCTTCCAATTATTTAGGTCTTTTTAAATTTCTTTTAGCAATGCTAAAAGCAATGCACTGTAGTTTTCTGAATACAAGTGCTTTACACATTTGGTTAAGTTTATTCCTAAATATTTAATTCTTTTAGTTGCTATTGTAAATGGAATTTTTTTCCTGACTTCCTCCTCAGATTGTGCATTACAACTATATAAAAACACCACTGATTTTTGCGTATTGATATTGTATCCTGACACTCTACTGAAATCGTTTCTTAGCTCTAGCAGCTTTGTTGTAGATTTTTCGGGCCTTTCTAGATATAGGATCATATCATCTGTGAATAGTGAAATTTTACTTCTTCCTTTCCAATTTGGATGCCTTTTATTTCTTTTTCTTGCCTGATTGCTCTAGCTAGAACCTCTAGCACTATATTGAACACCAGTGGTGACAGTGAGCATCCTTGTCTTGTTCCTGATCTCAGCGGGAAAGCTTTCAGTCTTTCACCATTGAGTACAATGTTTGCTGTGGGTTTTTCATATATGGCCTTTGTCATGCTGAGAAAGTTTCCTTCAATTCCTATCTTTTGTAGTATTTTTATCAAGAAAGGATGCTGAATTTTGTCAAATACCTTTTCTGTGTCAATCAATAAGATCATGTGATTTTTCTTCTTTGATTTATTAATGTTGTGTACTATGTTGATTGATTTCCTTGCATTGAACCACCGTTGCATACCTGGTATAAAACCCACTTGATCATGATGAATAATTCTTTTAATATGTTGTTGTATTCAATTAACAAGTATTTTATTGAGGATTTTTGCATCCATATTCATTAAAGAAATGGGTTTGTAATTTTCTTTTTTCATAATGTCTTTATCTGGCTTTGGTATTAGTATAATATTGGCTTCATAGAATGAGTTTGGTAGCCTTCGTTCTTGTTCAGTTTTTTGGAAGAGCTTAAGATTGATATTAATCTTCTTTGGTAGAACTCACCTGTGAAACTGATCCTAGGCTTTTCATTTTGGGGAGCTGTTTGATGACTGTTTCAATTTCTTTACTTGTGATTGGTTTGTTGAGGTATTCTATTTCTTCTGGGGTCAGTGTAGGGTGCTTTTATGTACCTAGTAATTTTTCCATTTCATCTACATTGTCTAGTTTTTTGGCCTAAAGTTGTTCATAGTATCCTCTTATGATCTTTCTTATTTCTGTGGAGTCAATAGTAATGTTGCCATTTTCATTTTTTATTTCATTTATTTGAATCTTCTCTCTTTTTTTCTTAGTCAGTCTAGCTAAGGGTTTTTTGATTTTGTTAATCTTCTCAGAGAACCAATTTATGGTTTTGTTGATTCTCTCTATTGCTTTTTTTTTTTCTTTTTCCAATTTAATTTATTTCTGCTCTGATCTTTGTTATTTCATTCGTTCTACTTGCTTTGGATTAGTTTGCTGTTCTTTTTCTAGTTCCTCCAGCTGTGTAGTTTGGTCATTGATTTTAGCTCTTTCTTCTTTTTTAATGTAAGCATTGAGGGCTATAAATTTCCCTCTCAGCACTGCCTTCGTTGCATAGGTTCTGATACGTTGTGTTCACATTGTCATTTGTCTCAAGATATTTATTGATTTCTCCTGCAATTCTTCTTTGACCCACTGATTATTTAAGAGTGTGTTGTTTGGGAAGCGGCTGTGGCTCAATCAGTAGGGCTCCCGTTTACCATATGGAAGGCCCCGGGTTCGGTTCCCGGGGCCTCCTGGTGAAGGCAAGCCCGCCCACACGGCGTGGTTAGCTGACCCAGCGAGCACAAGCAGCAAGGGGGGGATAAATGAATAAATAAATAAATAAAATCTTTTAAAAAAAAAAGAGTGTGTTGTTTAACACCATATACATGTGAATTTTCCCTTTTTCTGCCTCTTGTTGATTTCCAACTTTATTCCATTATGATCAGACAAAGTGCTTTGTATAACTTCAGTCTTGTTGAATTTATTGAGATCTGCTTTGTGACCCAACACGTGGTCTGTCCTGAAGAAAGATCCATGAGCACTTGAAAAGAATGTATATCCTCCTGTTGGGGTGCAATGTTCTGTATATGTCCATTAGGTTTAGTCCATTTATCATATCATTCAAGCTCTCTGTTTCTTTATTGATCCTCTGCCCAGATGTTCTATCCAATGCTGAGAGTGGTGTATGGAAGTCTCCAACTATTAGTGTAGAGATGTCTATTTCTCCCTTCAGTTTTGCCAGTGTTTGCCTCATGTATCTTGGGGCATCCTGGTTAGGTGAATATATATTTATGATTGTTATTTCTTCCTGGTGAATCACTCCTGTTTATTAATATATAATTTCCTTCCTTGTCTCTAATAACAGTTTTGCTTTTAAAGTCTATTTCATCTGATATAAGTATAGCTGCCCCAGCTTTTTTTTTTTTTTTTTTGGTTACTACGTGCATGGAATATCTTTTTCCAGCCTTTCACTTTCAATCTATTGGCATTCTTGGGGTCTAAGGTGAGTTTCTTGCAGACAGCATATAGATGGTTCATATTTTCTTATTCATTCCACCAGTCTGTGTCTTTTGATTGGGAAGTTTAATCCACTAACATTCAATGTTATTACTGTAAAGGCAGTTCTTATTTCATCCGTTTTGACTTTTGGGTTTTATCTGCCATTTTATTTTTTTTGTTTGTTTGTTTTGTTTTTTAATTTTTTTTTTTTATCTGCCATTTTATTTTCACCACTGTTTTGACACTTTTTAGTTACTGTTACTGATACAATAATCATTTCTAGGCTCTCTTCCAAGCCTCTCTCACCTGTCTTCCCTTTTTAGGTTGTAACACTCCCTCTAGTATTTCCTGCAAAACCAGTCTTTGTTATAAAGTCTCTCAGTTTCCGTTTATCTGTGAATATTCTAAATTCACCCTCATTTTTGAAAGATAATCTTGCCAGATATAAAATTCTTGGCTGGTAGTTTTTCTCTTCCAGTATCTTTTTTTTTTTTTTTTTTTAAGATTTTATTTATTTATCCCCCCCTTGCTGCTTGTGCTCGCTGGGTCAGCCAACCACGCCATGCAGGCGGGCCTTGCCTTCACCAAGAGGCCCCGGGAACCGAACCTGGGGCCTCCCATATGGTAAACGGGAGCCCTACTGATTGAGCCACAGCCGCTTCCCTCCAGTATCTTAAATATATCATACCACAGCCTTCTTGTCTCCATGGTTTCTGATGAGAAATCGGCACTTAATCTTATTGGGTATCTCTTAAATGTTATGCATTGCTTTTCTCTTGCTGTTCTCAGAATTCTCTCTTTGTCTTTGGCATTTGACATTCTGATTAGTATGTGTCTCAGAGTTGGTCTATTCAGATTTATTCTGATGGTAGTATGATGTGCTTCTTGGACATGGATATCTATGCCCTTCAATAGGGTTGGGAAATTTTCTTCCATTATTTTTTCAAATATTCCTTCTGCTCCTTTTCCCTTCTTTTCTCCTTCTGGGACACCCATGACACATATGTTTTCAAATCTCTTTCTGTCATTTAGTTCCCTGAGAGCCTGTTCAATTTTTTCCATTCTTTTCTTTATCTGTTCTTTTGTATGTTTGCTTCAGGAGGCCATGTCTTTAAGTTCATCAATCCTTTCTTCTGCCTCCTCAAATCAGCTATTATATGCCTCCAGTGCATTTTTAATTTCATTTATTGCACCTTTCATTCCCCTAAGAAAATCTGCTATTTTCCTATGTGTGCTTTCTAATTCTTTCTAATTCTTCTTTGTGCTCACCCATTGTCTTCTTAATATCCTTAATCTCTTTAGCTATCTCATTTAATTTATTAAGGAGATTTGTTTGAGCATCTATGATTAGTTGTCTCAACTCCTTTATGTCATCTGCAGGCTTATCTTGTTCCTTTAACTGGGCCATATCTTCCTGTTTCTTGGTATGGATTGTAATTTTTTGTTGGTGTCTTTGCATCTGGCTTACTAGATATATTTATTCTGGGTGCAGTTTCTCCCTTTAGGGCTTTCTTGTCTTTTCTCCCTTGCTGGTTATGTAGTGGGAGCCAAGGATGTAGTTGGTGCTGTAAGCTATGGAGGCTGAAGCTGCCTATGTTGCCCTAGGAATTGATGAAGAGTCTCCCATCTTTCTCCTCTGCCAGGGGTAGGGACAGAACTGCAGCTCTGTGTAATAATCCAAGTTGTTCAGGACAAGACTGTAGTTTACCAGAGAGACTGATGAAGCTTCACATCCCTTCCTCCCCTACCTGGGGCAGGGATGGAGCTGCAGTTGTGGGCAGCAATCTATGCTGTGTGGGTCCAAAATGACTCCAGTTGTTCAGGTAAACTGATGTAACACTGGCCTCCTCTCCCTTTCAGGGGTAGGGATGGGCCCTCTGGAGTGCCCAACAATCTAATCTGTGTGGACCAAATATGCCTGCAGTTGCCCTGAGAGGCTGAGGGAGCACTGTCCCTTCTGCTTTTGGGGGGGTGGGAATGGAACCACCAACGCCCAACAGTTCAGTCTCTGTAGGCTGAAAGTACCCACCGTTGCCTGGAGAGGCTGAGGAAACACCTGTCCTCTCTTTTCTATTAGGGTGTGGGGTTGGATCCACAGGCACCCAAGAGTTCAATCCCTGTAGACTGAAAGTCCCTGCTGTTGCCTGGAGAGGCTGTGGAGACCCCAGACCCCTCCTATCCCATTGGCAGTAGGGGTGGATCCACAGGCATCCCACAGTCCGGTCTGTGCAGGCTGAAAGTGCCTGCCATTGCCTGGAAAGGCTGTGGAAACACCAGCCCCCCCCCCTTTCCTATTGGAGGGTAGGGGTGGATCTACAAGTACCCACCAATCCAGGCTGTGTGGGCCAAAAGCACCTGTCGTTACCCAGAGAGGCGGGGCAAACACAGTCCCTCTCTTGTCCTATTGGGGGTGGGGGTGGGAGTGGAGCCACAGGTACCCAAGGGTCAAGTTTGTGCAGGCCCAAAGCCCCTGCAGTTTCCCTGAGAGGCTGAGGGAACATCAGTCCCCTCCTATCCTATGGGGGTGCAGAGGTGGAGATGGACTCGAAGGCGCTCAGCAAACCAGTTTGTGTGGGCTGAAAATGCTTGCAGTTTCCCAGAGAGACCGAGGAAACCCAGCTCCTCTCCTATGCTATTGGGGTGCAGGCATACAGCCCCAGGTGTCTGACTATTCAGTCTGTCAGCTGAAAGAAACTGCAGTTGCCTGGAGAGGCTGGTGCAGGTCCCCCCAGCTTCCTCCCTGCCCGAGGTAGGGCTAGAGCCTAGGCTAGGGCTGCAGTCTGATCTTGGTGGAAAGAAGCCAGTCCCTAACTTCACTGTTTTCAGTCAGTCCTGCTTCTCCTCATGCCAGGGATGGAGTCAAAATGGCGGCTACCAGCCTCTTTCTGATTTGAACAGGTTCAAGCCCTAGCTGTTCCTAGGATTATACTTTAGCCAGCCGAGTCCACCAATCAGTAGCTGAAGTTGGTGGACAACCGTCTCTTCCTCCCCTGTTTATGGGAAATGGAGCTTCTAACTCCAGCCACAGAATAGTTCCTGAGACAGCTTGTGGCTTGTGCCGCTAGAGCAGGATGGGCACCGGCCTCTGTGGCGTGGCTTGCAGTTTCCCAGAGATGTGGTGCAGGTCCCCCCAGCTTCCTCCCTGCTGGAGGTGGGCCTGAGGCTTGGGCTAGAGCCGCAATCTGATCTTGGTGGAAGGAAATGAGTCTCTACCAGCACTGTGATTTTCAGTCCGCCCCGCTTCCCCTCATGCCGGGGGCCAAGTTAAAATGGCGACTACCGGCCTCTTTCTGACTTGAACAGGTTTAAATTTTAGCTCTTCTTAGGATTATGCTTTAGCCTGCCAAATTTACTGAACAGTAGCTGAAGTCAATGCCACGCCATGTCCTTCTCCCCCATTTTTGGGAAAAAGAGTTTCCAACTCCAGCCACAGAATAGCTCCCAAGGTGGCTTGCATGGCGGGCATGGGCTTCCTACTCACGAATCTTCTCTGCAGATGGGCTGTCTCCTCCTTCCATTCTTTGCAGGATGCTCTTCTGGTCTCATCAAATAGGTGCTTTAGTTAGCTCTGGGTAATTATGACTTACCCTGTAGGATGAGCTGACTCTTGGAGCTCCTTACTCTACCACCATCTTGGCTTCTTCTAGGCTTGAGATTTTCTGGGCCACACTGGAAGACAGATGCTGTCAGAGGGAAGGCTGGTTTATTTCAGGATACCCATACTCTTAGTCCTTCAGAGTCCCAACTCAAAGCTTTGGGATGGAGTAGTTTACCAGAATACCTATCCTTGGTGGACTCTGGATTTCAACTGCTGTCCCCCATCCCTGTAGGATTGACAAAAGCATATTTTAGATTCTCAGAAAATGTTCCTGGCAAAAGTGACCCCAAGTGCTTTGATCACCTATCTCCATTCCCAGCTTCTTCCAGATCTCATCCTGTAATTGTCCCTTTGTTAACTCTTTGATGATTTAAAAAATATTTTTGTTATACTTTGTCCATATTTTTAATTTTTCTTCATAGGATGATTGTTCCATATTACCTAGTCCACTACTACCAGAAGAGGAATTTCTGGGTTATAGTTTTAGTTTTCCACATATTGAACCATCCTTGAATTCCTGGCATAAGCCTCACTTGGTCATGGTATATTAATTTTAAAACATTATATTCTGCTTACCAATTTTACATTTAGGCTTTTGCATTCATATTAATTAGTGGAAAACAATCTATATTTATATTTTAGTGCAGTTTATACTGGGTTTGGGATCAGCCTTGTACTCGTACTTTTAAAAGTTTTTAAAAATTTTCCTTCTTTTTCTACAGTCTGTAACAGTTTAAACAGCACTTGTATTATCTTCTCTTTAGGGAGAATATGGTAAAATTCTTATTTGCAGAATTCCCCTGTAAAACCATTTAGTGCAGTGGTTTTAATTGTAGTCATTGGGACCCTTGCTGGGGGCTATGGAAGGGAGAAGTGTAATCTAAATGACAGACGGCATTTGATCCACACCAGTGCACACAGCTGGAGCTGGAGCAATTGTCTGGCTGAAAAAAAAAAAAAAAACCCAAAAACAAACGTTTAGTTCTAGTACATTTTCAATACCATTAAATTATAAAGATTTACTTAAATTTTTTTTCTTTGCTGTTGCAAGAGTAAAAATCCCTTAAGTCCTTTTCTTTTTCTCATTTCATGTTCTAGTCTTTTTCAGAGAACAAAATCTGTGCATTGAATCACTTCCTGTTTATTCTTCCTTCCTTGCTGCCAGAACTTGGGAGATAAGTCTCATTGCTTCAGGCCATATAATAACCCTCCCTCCCATCCCCAAAGTTAATCTCCTATGAAATTTGACATTTGCTCATCAGAAAATAAGTACTGTTTCTGGGCTTCTTATCTGTGCTATTCCTCCTCACAGGGAGAGGGCCTCATCTCTTTGATTACTCCTGTAGGTGAGAAAATGTGATAATTCAAAATAAAGATGAAAGCAAGATGGGGAAGTGGGGAATCAAATCTATACTCTTGTTTTAATTTCCTAGCTGTTGAAACAAATACCAAACAGTGGGCTGGCTTAAACAACAGGAATTTATTGGCTCATGGTTTTGAGGCTAGAAGTACAAAATTGAAGACTGTGGTATTCTGGGGCTGGCTGCTGACGGGTCTTGGGGTTCCTTGGGTTTTCTTTCACATGGCGATATCCTTCCTCTCCTTTCTCTTCCAGGTTCTGTTGACTTCCAGCTTCTTGCTTCTCCCGTGGCTTCTCCTCCCGTGTTCAATTTCCTTTGTTTATAAGTACTTCAGCCTTATTGGCTTAAGGCGCACCACCTTCAGTCTGGACACACCTCAACTGAAAGCATCTTCAAAGGTCCTCTTTACAAATGGGTTCACACCACAGGACCAGGGGTTGGCACCTGAATATGCCTTTTGTGGGGGACACGATTCAATCCCCAACAATCTCAAGTAAAATCAAAACAAACAACAACAAAAACCCAAGAGCAAAGCCCCCAAACTCTTTTAGGACAATGTATTATTTATTAATGGGCTGTTTCCTCCATCTTTCTCCTGAAGGGAAAAAAATCACCCAGTCCTTGATGCAAAGCCAACTTTATGAGGTGGTCTGGTTTCACAGAAATTATGGGATATAAGGTATAATTTGGGGTTTCAAAGTAATAGGAGATTGAGGATATCTGAATTAAAACTGGTCCCCACCTGCACCCCTCAAACTGGGGAAAGAAGGTGGGAGTCAAGTTCACTTCCAAGTTAAGAAGGGGCTGAATTTTAGAAGGATATCGTCAGTCAAGCCAGTAAGCACCCCTCCTCTGTGACTGATGTGACCGCCCTGGCTGCTACTGTCAGTGAAATGAAGTTAGTCACAACTAGGGAAGGCTAGAAATTCTAATCGTCCAGTTTCACGTCTCTTTCTCCAGACTGCAGTGATTATGGGTATGTGTGGGAGGTGTGTGTGGGTTAAATCTCTGATTCCCCATTCCCTGGCACAGAGTACACACACACTGAATGAAAGAAAGAATGAAATAATTCAAATAACGGTTTACACGAATTTGTTTATTCATTCAATACTTATTGTGTATTTGTACCAGTACCGGATACTAGTAACAGACCAGGGAAGAGGGCAAACCTAGTCCCCGCCCTAATGGAGTTTTTTTGACAGGAGACATCAAAACGCCATAGGAAGTCAGAGGAGAGGCAGTGGGTGTGGGCTGGCCGGGGAATGACGGGCGGTGGGGCCTGCAGAGCACAGAGCAAAGGGCAGGAGGACATTCAGAGCCGGGAGTCGTGGGGGAAATGACTCAGATTCTAGGTGGCCTCTCGCTGTCTGGGCCCCTGTGCAGTGAGCAGCGATACTCCCTGAGGTGTGAAGAGGAAGAAAGCTGGGGTGCCCGCCTTGACAGCCGCTCACAGCCAGAGACCCAACGTGCAGAGATTGTAATCTGCTTCCTACTCATCACCAGAGAAGGAAAACCAACACTGCGACTGAAAGAAAAGCGACACCGCTCGCGCAGATGGTGGAGGTGTGGTTTCCTAAGGGATGGCGGCAAAAGCCTCTAAATCAGGCGGTGCTGCGCCCCCTGCTGGAACCAAGACCGTCCTGCCACGAGCCGAGGATCGTCTAAGCCAGGTGGGCAGGTGGGAGGAAGGAAGCTTAGACCAGAGCTAGAGGATACCAGTCCTTTCTCGTTGCTCTCCAAATGGCAGAAACCAAGTCCCCAAGGGGCACACTCTACCAAGGCTGATCTCAGGGCCCCCACCATTCCTAGCTTCTGGAGGAATCCGGAAGGAATCACGAAGGAGTGAGTGGTAAACAAAACTGGAGCCAGGGCCTCCGCAAGGTATTCTAGTGCCGTTTGGCCTTTGGTGCCTCAACATCCCCGTCCTGGGCCCAGGCTGAGGAGAAGCCATATGCATCAGTACAAAACATCTGTCACTCCCTTTTTCTGCAAATGCAGGAACCCTGGGCGTCTGTTATAATACAGATAACATCACTTGTGAGGTCTATCTCTGGCATAGTGGCCTCTTATCCCCTCCCCCAAAAGCATATAATTTGAGGATTTTCTTAAAGACTTTAACGTACCCCCCCACCCCCAGCTAATCTTTTCCAAACAGCGATTATTATAAATTCTTAACAAAAACTTAAAGGCATGTGTGCTTCTCTCAGGCTTTTCATTTCAATAGATCCACTAATTAAAAGCTATAATTTAACAAATAATGACCTAACCATCTCACTTTGAAACCAAACAAAAACCTACTGCTAAAATGTTGGACTAGATAAAGATAATGAATCCAGGCGCAATTCAGACTCCTGCTGGGTCTGGGCTGGCCCCTTTCCAGGAACAGGCCTGCTGTCTTTGATTAGCAGCAATAGTTTTCCAAGCCATTTGGAGCAAACTCACTACAGGGAGGCTAAGTGAGCAATTTATGAGGCTAAGTGTTTTTTTGGACCCACTCCCACTGCTGATGGAGCAGGATGGAATATTATCCCTTCCTTGTCCTCATTCATTGTCACTTGGTCAATTTCATTTTCTCCCTAAACTCTCTTGGTGGGGTGGGGGTGGGGGTGGGGGTGGGGGGTGGGAGTAGAATGTTGTTTCTGAAGTAACAAGAGGGAAGGAATCATGAAAAGGAAAACTAGCAATGAAACTGCAACCAGCATCCTAAGTGGTTAATAAAACAAAAAACAATGAATGCGAGATGGCTTCCTACCTACCACGCCCCCCTCCCTTAGCTGGGAATTGGGCATCTGTGCCAGGCTAAAATTAGGCTTGCATTCTGGAACTTCCCCCGCAGTTCAAGCTCGAGAGCCACCCAGGAGCACTCATGCTCGGTGGGAGGAGGGCCTCAAACACTGGCCCCTTCCTGGAGTTCTGGGAGAGGGAGAAGCTTGGGTATGCTCTGAAAGGGCATCAGGGAGTGGCAAAGGGTTTCCCGTGGAGCCGGTGCAAGAAGCATGGGCACAGGGTGAGATCCCAGGAAAGCTTAAGGAGGAGGGAGCTACCAGGTGTATCCATGTCACACTCCCAGGGCTCAGCTTGGGCTGTTACATCTCCAAGAACTGCTCCAACTTTGCCACCTTCAATCCCAGTAAACCCCTTCTTGAGCATGATTCCTGTCCTTTTTTATCCCTCTCCCTGTCATTCTACCTGTACCTGTTCTGCAGCCTCAACTAGCCCCCCAGCCTAACAGTCATCATCATCATCATTCTCAATGCTACCATGTTTGTTTTCATCTTATTAATACAGTATTTATTTGTCTTCCCTCTGTCAGATCCTGAGCCAACCACTTTCCCCAGGCTGTCTGGGAAGGTATAGGAAAAGGAACACACAGGGCAGACAAGACATGGGAGAAAAAAAAATTATGGGAGGTAGAGACGGCTCCTTCACAGGGAAGAGGATGAGAAAGGCCACCATCAAGCAAAAAGCCCCATGGCCCCCAAGAGGGCAAAGGCCAGAATGACGTGGGAGAAGAGCTGTTGCTTCAGAGAAGGGTTCCTGGTATAGCCAATAATGAAGCTCCCAAACACAGACCCAATCCCAGCCCCAGAGCCAGCCACCCCGACTGTGGCGGCCCCAGCCCCAAGGAACTTGGCTGCTGTGTCGTTGTGCCTTGAGATGGCGCTGGTTTGGAAGCTGCGACTGGGGTAAGCTAGGGCAGGGGACGTGGGGCTGCCAAGATGCTGAGGCTCTTGGCTGTGAGTGTCTGGGGTGGTTTCAGCACCACTGCAGACAGGGTCGGCAGTCGGCTCAGCAGCTGAGAACTGCTCCTGACCAGGGAGGGGGTGGAGGCGGACTTGGCACAGGTGTGCATTTTCAGGGAGTGAGGGGCTGCAGCAGGAGAGCTGCTCCCAGGGCAGAGAAGACCGAGAGGGGAGCAATGCTGCCGTGTAGGGAGTGCTTACAATGCACCCAGCACTTTTCTAAGCACTGTACATGGATTAATTCAGTGAATCCTTCCAGCAACCCCAAAGCAATAGATTTGTGTCTCTTGTTCCCCATTTTCTCCCAGGCTCTTCCTGGTCTCTTCCTTTCCTAACCAATTGTCCTGCACAAAGCAGTTCTAAGTACCTGCCACACCCACAGTCCTTCTCTGAGGAAAGTTGCAACTTTTAGGGGGAGGGTTTCTCGCCCCAACTCGTGTTATGTGACTGGACTGTTCTAGGACCAATGGATTGGTCCAGGGATTGGGGCCCAAGCCAAATGTTACCATTGGTAGGCTGGATATAAGAATGACCAATGTCCCACGATGGGGGGGGAGGGGTGTTTACTGAGTGCCAGGTGCTCTCTTATTTCATCTTTTTAGCAGTCTTACAATGTAGGTACTATTGGCACCCCCACTTCAGAGATGGGAAAACAGAGTCTGAGCAAGTTTATCAACTTGCCATGTATTACACAGCTGTGGTAAGGAGGAGACTCAAATCCAGGCAGTGGCATTCAAGAAACTGCATTCCAGTTTTAAAAATAAGTAAAAATTGTTATGTGGTTCAAATACTTAAACAAAACAAAACAGGTATTCAGTAAAATGCCCCTCTCCCACCCCATTTTACTCCATTCATCCAATTTCCACCCACTTCTGCCTCTGAACTACTCAATTTCTCGTGTAGCCTTCAAGAATTTATGCAAATACCAAGTATATACTAACATGTATTCTAACTCCCCCAGCCCCTTTACACAAAAGGTAGCCTACCACGTGCCTGCTCTACGCCTTGCTTTTTTTTTTTTTTTACTTAACAAAGTGCCTCAGAGAGCCTTCCATGTTGGTTCAGCCCTCGTTCTTTTTTAAAAGTATTCCATTGTATAGATGTACCAACATTTATTTATTTATTTATTTGTTTATTTATTTGTTTATTTATTTAATTTTATTTTTTTTTAAGATTTATTTATTTACTTTATCCATTTTAAACCCCCCCTTCCCCATTTTGCTGTTTTGTATCCTTCGCTGGGCAATTTTCTGTGTCTGTCTCCTGCCATCTCCTCCCATCCTCCTCCTCGTCTTCACCAGAATTCGATCCTGGAGACCTCTGATATAGGAGAGGGGTGTTCTGCCACCTGCACAACCTCGGTTCCTGATTTTCAGAGCTTTCGGAGCATCTCGTCTTGTCTCTCCCCTGTTACGTCATCATCTTGCTGCATGGCTCCCGGGGCCTGGCGGCTCACCGGCACACAGAGCCTGGCAGCCCATGCACCTTCTATATATATTTTTTTTTTATTTTACCGGGAGGTCCCGGGGATTGAACCCAGGTCCCTCCATATGGCAGACGGACGCCCAACCATTTGAGCCACATCCGCCCCCCCAACACTTAAACAGTCCCTTATTAATGGACATTTAGGTGGATTTCAATCTTTTGCTTTTAAAAACAATGCTTTCATGAATAAAGGTAGAAGATGCCATTTGCATGTGTGCAGTCTGTCTATAGAATAAATTCCTGGAAATGGAAATGTTGGGTCCAAGGGAGTATACATGTATCATTTTTATAGCTTTTGTCAAATTACCCTTTGTAAGAGCCATGCAAGTTTTCTCTCCCGGCAGCCTTGTCTTATACCCTGGGAGCAGGCCTTCTTTACCCTTTCCTCAGATGCCTTTTTGAGTAAGCTTTTCTACTAGAGCTTCCTCCAGGTCTGGAATGCCAACAAACCATTGTTCTGGTTCTCCTTGGGTCCCTGAGTCATGGTATGACTGCCAAGAAGATGTCTCTGCTGCCGCTCTTCCCTTCCCATGGTTACATTAACCTCCCAATGCCTGGGAAGTGACTCTCAAAGTGTGAAACCTAGCATCAGCCTCACCTGGGAACTGATTAGTACTGCCCCTTCTCTGGTCCCACCCCAGACTTACTGAAGCAGAACCTCTAGGCATGGGCCCAGCTTGTGTTAACAAGCTCTCTAGGTGATTCTGATGCACTCTTCAGTCTATGAACCACTGTCTTAAGCAAACTGAGTCCCTTCCTTGTATCCTGAAAGAACATCATTAACCAGCTGGACCCCCATGGTTAATCATCTTATTTGACTTCTCCAGAGCCTTTGGCTTATGACCTTGAAATTTTCTACTCACTGGTTTCCATGAACTGTCTCTCGCAGTTTCCCTCCTACCTCTCTCGCCTTCTTTATTAGGTTCTTTTTTTTTTTTTAAGATTTATTTATTTATTTCTCCCCTCCTCGTTTGCGCTTGCTGTCTGCTCTCTGTGTCTGTTCGTTGTGTGCTTTCTGTGTCTGCTCATCTTCTTTTTTTAGGAGGCACCAGGAACCGAACCCGAGACCTCCCATGTGGGGGGTGGACACTCAACTGCTTGAGCCACATCCGCTCCCTATCAGGTTCTTTTGAGGGCTCCTCTTCACCACCCACTACTTCAATGTTATTAACAATCTGTCCAAAACCCACTGCTCTTCTCACTCAACTCCGCTGATCTTTTACAGGTACCAGCATCTGCTGATGACTCTCTAACCTACATCTCCCAGCTCTAACCTCTCCACCGAGCTTCATGCCTGCATACACCTCTGCTTGTTGTGAATCTCTCTGCTGGGATGTCCCACAATTACCCCAAACTCAACTTTTCTGAAACTGAACTTCTGTTCTTCCCAATACTTGCTCTCCTCCAGGGTTGCCTATTTCAGGTAATTTCTTCACTACCTACTCAACTTGTTCAAGCCAGAAACCTTGTAGTTGTTCTAGACTTTTCCCTTTCCCTATTCTTTATATCCAAGCAAGCACCAAGATCTGCCTATTTAAAAATCCATTCTCTCTTCTCCAGCCATACTACCAGTCCACTCCTAATTTAGGGCTCTATTATCCTTTATATCTCACCTGGACTGTAACTGCAGTATCTTTTCTGGTCCCTTTGTCCCCGCCCCTCTTAGACCATACCCAGCACAACTTCTAGATTGCTCTTTCTAAAATTAAAATCTGACCAGTTTACTTCTCCGCTTAAAAGTCTTTAATGCCTAACCCTACGCCCCCACCATCCCATAGCGTAAAGGCCAAACTGCTTGGCCTGGAATATGAGAAGTGCAGCCTCATCTTCTGATACTCCTGGCCTTGACCTCTTCATCCCAGAACACTGACCTGCTAAGTTTTTACCCTGTACACTGTACTGTACTATTCAACTCTGTGCCTTTGCTTAGGCTGTTCTCTCTCTGGAGGGACCTCCCTGCCCTTCCCCACCTGCCATACCGTTCTCATCCTTAAAGACCCACCTTGGGTGCCCCTTCCTTAGACAGTCTTCCTTGAATTCTCGTTCTCCGTGCTCAGGGGGACAGTGTATAACCTCTATAATAATGTTTTGCACAAGTCTTTCCCTTTGTCAGGGATGCTTTTCCCCACCTCTATATCCTTCAGGTCTTTCAACAGGCTGTCCAGTCTAAACTGCAAGGCGCCCAAGGAGTGGTGAATCTCCAACAAAAAATTAAGGTTGTTTTGGTGGGCGAAGGGGGAATGGAAGCCAGAAAATCAACTAGAAATCTTAATCACATGAACCAGCTCCTCTGAGGGCTGGAGATGGTAGTTTTGAGCAGCATTTCCTCCATGGGTCTCAACCATGCCTGTCTCGTGGGCTCCCCTGGCTCCTTCACACTGCAGACACCTGGGCATTAGAATGGGAGACCACATAGCCTGCACTCACCCAGCTGCTTGAAAAGAAGAGGACGAGTGATGCCTTGACTCCCCACCTCTTAGCGGGCCTTCCCACCTTGGCATGTCTCATCAACCAGTCGAAACTTCCCCACACCTACCAGACCCCTATCGTGGAGGCAGGTCGATATCTTTGATCATTATCCATCCTCCTCAACTTCACACATACGGGGAACATTTTTTATTTTCCCTTATCACGTGGGTCTCAGACACCTTTTTATTTGCTTTCCTGAAATAATCATTGCTTTGAGAATTTCTGTAGTCGAGCCACCATTTCACCTGTGCTAAGCTTTACCACTGTGGCATGGAGATTGGGAGAGAGGCCTGTGACAAAGACAGGCTGACAAAGAAAGGCTGTCTCTGATTAAAGGAGACTAAAGAGACATGATAATAAATGCAGTGCTTGATCCTACACTGGATCCTGGACCAGATGAAAAGAATATATATCATATAAAAGACATTAGGGGGACAACTGGATGGAATTTGAATATGGACTGTAGATTAGATAATCGTATTGATTATTTTGACAATTTGTATTGAGGTTATGAAAGAGAATGTATTTGTTCTTGGGAAGCACACATTGAAATCTTTAAGGGTAAAAGGAGCATGATGTCTGTGACTTTTCCTCAAAATTTCCAGAAAAAAATATAGAAAGAGAAAATAAATGATAAAGCAAATGAGACAAAGCATTAAAAAATGGTGAATCTGATGGAGAAAGAATAGTCTCTTCAACAAATGTTGCTGGGGAAACTGGATATCCACATGCAATAGAACAAAATTGGACCCCTACCTTACACCATATATAAAAATTAACTCGGGAAACGGATGTGGCTCAAGAAGTTCGGCGTCCATCTACCATATGGAGAGACTGGGGTTCGATCCCCGGGACCTCCCGGTAAAAAAAAAAAAAAAAAAAAAAAAAAAATTAACTCAAAATGGATCAATGGCCTAAATATAAGCATTAACCTCATAAATCTCTTAGAAGAAAACAGGACCTCGTACCTGTATTTGGCAATCAATTCTTAGACATGACAGCAAAATCACAAGCAATAAAAGAAAAAATAGATAAATTGGACTTCATCAAAATAAAAAAGTTGTGTGAATTAAAGGACATTAACAAGAAAGTAAAAGACAACCTAGAGAATGGGAGAAATATTTGGAAACCATCTATTTGATAAAGGCATAATATCTAGAATATATAAAGAACTCCTACAATTCAACAACAAAAAGACAAACAACCTAATTTAAAAATGGGCAAAGGGGGAAATGGATGTGGCTTAAGCAACTGGATTCCCGTCTACTATATAGGAGGTCCAGGGTTCGATTCCCGGGGCCTCCTGGTGAAAGGGAAGCTGGCCTGTGCGGCAAGCTGGCCTGAGCAGAAAGCTGGCCCGCATGGAGTGCTGGCCTGTGCAGAATGCTGGCCCATGCAGGAGTGCTGGCCCATGCGGAGGGCTGGTGCAGCAAGATGACGCAACAAAAAGAGACACAGAGGAGAGACAATAAGAGACGCAGCAGACCAGAGAGCTGAGGTGGTGCAAGAGATTGAGTGCCTGTCTCCCACTCCGGAAGGTCCCAGGATCAGTTCCTGGTGCCACCTAAAGAAAAGACAAGCACACAAAGAAGAACACAGAGAGCAGACAGCAAGCACAAATCAATGAGGTCGGGGTGGGGGGAGAGAAATAAATAAAAAAAATAAATCTAAAAAAAAAAAAAAAAAACGGGCAAAGGGCTTGAACAGACAGTTATTCTAAGAAGATTAATGGATGGCCAATAAGCACATGAAAGATGTTCAACATCATTAGTCATTAGGGAAACACAAATCAAAACCACAGTGAGATGCCACTTCACACCCACTAGGATGGATATTATTAAAAACTGGAAAATAACAAGTACTAGCAAAGATGCAGAGAAATAGGAACACTCATACATTGCTAGTGGGAATGTAAAAGGGTTCAGCCATACAGAAAACTGTATGGCGGCTCTTCAGAAAGTTATACATAGAACTACTATAGAAATCAGCAATTCCACCTCTAGGTATTTCCCAAAAGAACTGAAAACAGGGATCCAAATTTATTCACAATAATAGCTAAATGATGGAAGCAATCTGTGTGCCTCAATAGATGAATGAAAAAACAAAATGTGGTATATACATACAATAGAAAATTATTCAGCCATAAAAAGGAATGAGGAGGACATCATGTTGAGTGAAGCAAGCCAGACACAAAAGGACAAATACTGTATGAATGCGTTACTATGAACCAAATATATTGTGTAACATATTGTTTGATTCAAAAAAATTTTTATGTGTATCCAGTACATTTAATTGAGAAATGTATATATTTATTCATCTGTGTTTACTTTTTAGTTTTTAATTGTTTATATTTTCAATTATTAAATGTACAAAATAAAGTTAAAAAAAAAAAAAAAAAAAAAAGAAGGAAGGAATTCTGATAGATGTGACCTGGGTGGACCTTGAAGACATCCTCTTGAGTGAAATAAACCAGACACAAAAGGACAAATACTGTATGATTTCACTCATATGAAATACCCAGAATAAACAAATTCGTAGAGACAGAAAAAAAGTAGATTAGCAGTTATCAGAGGCTGTCAGGTGGAGGGAATGCAGAGTAATTGCTTAATGGGTATGGAATTTCTGTGTAGATGAAGATTGTTCATGATGGATGGTGACGATGGTAGCACAATATTGTGAATGTAATTAGTATCGCTGAATTGTACACATGAACGTGGTTTAAGATGGGAAATTTTGTGTTACATATATGTTACCACAATAAATATTTTTTAAAATGTTGGTAAATCTGGGTAAAGGATTATGGGAGTTCCAACTACCTGGATTTGAATCCTGGCTCCCTTGCTTGCTTGCTAGCTCTAAACTTAACTTCTCTAAGCTCACTTTCCCTGTCTGTAAAATTTTTTGGGAAGAATAAATGAAAGAATCCATGAAATGAGTTTAGCACAGGTTCTAGAGTAATAAATGTTAGCTATTTTTATTATCATTACTATCCCACTATCCACGGTCCCTGGGATAAAGAGGTATAAATAGAAACTATTTCTTCTAGAAGCACGGCAGGGGTTGCAGGACAGAGGGAGTTTTCTTCTCCATAGGGAGGAGACTTGATTGTATAACATTCTGTATACATATGATAATACACTCTATGTATTTCTCTGCAATTTGCGTTTTCCACTCAACACAATGTTTGGGAGCTCTTTCCATAATAATACCTATTAATAACATCTGTTGAAGCTTATCATGTGCCAGGCATAGTTCTGAGCACTCTACATATATTATTTAATCCTCACAACAATCCTATAAGATAGATTCTCTTGTAATCATCATCTCATGGATAAGGAAACTGAGGCTCAGAGACATTGAGTAACTTGTGCAAGGCCCTAGCACCAGTATTCGAACTCGGACAGCTGGTCTATGCAGCCTGCGACCTTAATCACTATAGTTTTCCATGTACATACATGAAGATCTATCTCATTAAAATACAGTGGGGACTTCCGGGAAGATGGTGGACCAGTAAGACACGGGAATCTCTTCTCCAGAAAAATAGCTAGAGGACAAGCTGAAACAGCCCCGAAAAAGATCTTCTAGGGTTTAGGTCAGCAGGTGAAGGCTGCACACCACCCAGAGGAGAGAGGGACAGAAGAGGGAAATCGCGACTACAGAATTGTGAGTTGCAAGTAGCAGCTTCTGCTGCTGCCGGCACCCTCCCCCACACTTCAGAATTCTCGGGCCCCTGGGCCTGTGACCACAGACAAAGGGGGCTTCAGGGATCTGCCACTCCCGGAAAGGGGAGAGAGAGGGACAGAGCCTTAGGCTGACTCAGGTTCTGACCTGAAATTTGGGCTGCGTAGCGGACCCGTGTGGTTTGCCCTGGGAGCCTAGAAAGGACTGGAGAAATCCGACCATCGCAACCTCCCTCTCTTCTAGCCTGGACTAATTGTTGAGGACTCCACAGGAGAGGGGAGAGAGAGCCTGGGGCTGACCCTGCTTTGGACTCCCAGGTTTGGTCTGCCCTGTCCCGAGAGCCCTTCCAGGCTGGGTGGGGCTGCGCCATTGTTTGCCTTGGAGCCTGCAAGGGGCTAAAGATATACAAACCTCCCAATCTCATCCTCTACTAACAGGGACTGATTGTTGAGGATTCAGAAGGGAGTGGAAATATTTCCTAGCTGGGAAAAGTGGGAGTCTGGAGAACTGTCGCAGAAAGTTTGAATCACAGGGCTCCTAGCCCCCAGACAGGAAGCTCTATCACATTGATCTGGTCTGTGTCACAACAAATACGCTCTGACCAGGCATTGAATTGAGAGCAGCCTACAAGCGCCATCTCCTGGCAGACCAAAGAAGTACACATAAGAAAATTAATAAGTAAGAGAGTCTTTTCCTGGCCTCTATAGCCTCCCTGCCCAAGGCTCTAGGAAACGACTCTACAACCAATTACTGGGTCCAGTGCCCAGTTTTGAGCAACCAGCAGAACAATCCTAACAATCAAGGTTGAGCCAAAAATCAAAGAGCGGTGGTAACTCACAGCCTCCTGCCACTAAAACCCCATAAAAGAGAAAGAGATAGAGCATCTAAGTAAAATATAAGCTAACCAGATGCCTAAGCACCAACAAAAAATTACGGGCCATACTAAGAAAATAGAAGACATGGCCCAAGAAAAGGAATACAGCAAAGTCCCAGAAGAGATGCAGAATTTGAGAGAACTAATCAGTGAGATGAGCACACATTTCCAAAATCAAATTAATGAGATGAAAGAGAATATAGTTAAAGAGATCAATGACATCAAGAAGTCATTGCGCGAACGTAAAGAAGAATTTGAAATCATGAACAGAAAAGTAACGGAGTTCATGGGAATGAAAGACACAATAGGTGAAGTAAAAAATACATTTGAAGCATACAAGAGCAGACTCGAAATGATAGAAGAAAGAATAAGTGATACCGAAGACAGAGCAGCTAAAATTGAAGAGAGAAAAGAATGGAAAAAATTGAGCAGGGACTCAGAGAGTTGAATGACAACACAAAATGCAAGAACATACGTGTCATTGGAGTTCCAGAAGGAGAAGAGAAAGGAAAAGGGGCAGAAAGTGTATTTGAGGAAATAATAGCTGAAAATTTCCCAACTCTCACGAAAGAAATGAACTTTCATGTCCAAGAAGGACACCGTACCCCAATAAGAATAAATCCAAATAGACCTATGCTAAGACACATATTATTCAGAATGTCAAATGTAAAAGATAAAGAGAAAATTCTCAGAGCAGCAAGAGAGAAGCAAACGATCACGTACAAAGGATGTCCAGTAAAACTTTGTGCAGATTTCTCTTCAGAAACCATGGAGGCAAGAAGACAGTGGTATGATACAATTAGGAAACTGAAAGAGAAAAACTGCCAGCCGAGAATTCTTTACCCAGCAAAACTGTCCTTCAAATATGAAGGTGAATATAAAGTATTCACAAACAAACAGAAACTAAGAGAGTTTGCAAAAAAGAATCCGCCTTTGCAGGAAATATTAAAGGAAGCCTTAGAACCTGAAAGAAAAAGACAGGAGAGAGAGGCTTGGAGGAGAGTATAGAAGAAAGAAAAGCAGAAAGGATAACCAAAAGAGTAAAAAGAAAGACAAAAATAAGATGACATATAAAAACCAAAGAATAAAATGGAGGAAATAAATAGTGCATTTTCAGTAATATCATTGAATGTGAATGGATTAAATTCCCCAATCAAAAGATACAGGCTGACAGAATGGATAAAAAAACATGAGCCATCCATATGCTGCTTACAAGAAACTCACCTCAGACACAAGGATACAAGCCAGCTGAAAGTAAAAGGTTGGAAAAAGATACTCCATGCGAATAGTAAACAGAAAAGAGCAGGGGTAGCTATACTAATATCAGACAAAACAGACTTCAAATGCAAAAAAGTGATAAGAGATGCGGAAGGCCATTATATATTAATAAAAGGGATGATCCTCCAGGAAGATATAACAGTCATAAATATCTACGCACCTAACCAGGGTGCCCCAAAATATATGAGACAAACTCTGGCAAAACTGAAGGGAGAAATAGATATTTCTACAATAATCGTCGGGGACTTCAACACCCCTCTCACATCATTAGATAGAACAACTAGACAGAAGATCAACAAGGAAACAGAGAACTTGAACAATATGATAAACAAGTTAGACCTAACAGACATATACAGAACACTGCATCCCAACTCAGCAGATTATACGTTCTTCTCAAGTGCCCATGGATCTTTCTCCAGGATAGACCACATGTTAGGTCACAATACAGCTCTCAATAAATATAAAAAGATTGAAATTATACAAAGCACCTTCTCAGATCATAATGGAATGAAACTAGAAATCAATAACAGACAGGAAAAAAGGAAATTTGCAAATATGTGGAGACTGAACAACACACTCCTAAATATTCAGTGGGTCAAAGAAGAAATTGCAAGTGAAATCAGTAAATATATTGAAACAAATAAAAATGAGAACACAACATATCAAAACTTATGGGATACAGCAAAGGCAGTCTTGAGAGGGAAATTTATAGCCCTAAATGCCTATATTAAGAAACAAGAAAGAGCTAAACTCAAAGATTTAACTGAACAACTTGAGAAACTAGAGAAAGAACAGCAAACCAATCTGAAAGCAAAAAGAAGGAAAGAAATAATAAAGATTAGAGCGGAAATAAATGAAAATGAGAACAGGAAAGCAATAGAGAAAATCAACAAAACCAAAACCTGGTTCTTTGGGAAGATCAATAAAATTGACAAACCCCTCGCTAAACTAACAAAGAAAAAAAGAGAGATGATGCAAATAAATACAATCAGAAATGAAAGGGGGGAAATTACAAATGACCTCGCAGAAATAAAAAGAATCATAAGAGGATATTATGAGAAACTATATGCCAACAAACTAGACAACCTGGATGAAATGGACAAATTTCTAGAAACTCATAACCAACCTACACTGACACAACAAGAAATACAAGAACTTAACAAACCAATCACAGTTAAGGAGATTGAATCCGTCATCAAAAATCTCCCAGCAAAGAAAAGTCCAGGACCAGATGGCTTCACAGGTGAGTTCTACCAAGCATTTCTAAAAGAATTAACACCAATCCTGTTTAAACTCTTCCAAAAAATTGAAGAGGAGGGAAAATTACCCAACACATTTTATGAAGCCAACATCACCCTAATACCAAAGCCAGATAAAGATTCCACAAGAAAAGAAAATTACAGACCAATCTCTCTCATGAACATAGATGCAAAAATTCTCAACAAAATACTTGCAAATCGAATCCAACAGTATATCAAAAGACTTATACATCACGACCAAGTGGGATTTATTCCTGGTATGCAAGGCTGGTTGAACATAAGAAAATCAATCAATGTAATACACCACATTAACAAATTGAAGGAAAAAATCCACATGATCATCTCAATAGATGCAGAAAAGTCATTTGACAAAATCCAACATCTTTTTTTGATAAAAATACTTCAAAAGATAGGAATAAAAGGAAAATTCCTCAAGATGATAAAAGGCATATATGAAAAACCCACAGCCAACATCATACTCAATGGGGAAAGGTTGAAAGCTTTCCCCCTAAGATCAGGAACAAGACAAGGATGCCCACTGTCACCATTGTTATTCAACATTGTACTAGAAGTTCTAGCGAGGGCAATTAGACAAGACAAAAAAATTAAAGGCGTCCAAATAGGAAAAGAGGAAGTAAAACTCTCAGTGTTTGCAGATGACATGATCCTGTATTTAGAAAATCCTGAAGTATCCACAACAAAGCTACTTGAACTAATAAATGAGTTCAGCAAAGTGGCAGGATATAAGATCAACACGCAAAAATCAGTAATGTTTTTGTACACTAGTACTGAACAATCTGAGGAGGAAATCAGGAAGAAAATTCCATTTTCAATAGCAACAAAAAGACTCAAATACCTAGGAGTTAATTTTTTTTAATTTTTAAAGATGTATTTATTTACTTTATCCATTTTAAACCCCCTCTTCCCCATTTGCTGTTTTTGTGTCCATTCGCTGGGCAATTCTCTGTGTCTGTTTTCTGCCATCTCTTCTCATCCTCCTCCTCCAGGCTTCACCAAGATTTGATCCTGGAGACCTCCGATGTAGGAGAGAGGTATTCTACCACCTGTGCCACCTCAGCTCCTGGCTTCTGGAGCTTTTGGAGCATCTCGTCTTGTCTCTCTCCTGTTACATCATCATATTGCTGCATGGCTCTCGGGGCCCGACAGCTCAGCGGCACACAGAGCCTGACAGCCCATGCGCCTTCGGGAGGTCCCGGGGATCGAACCCAGGTCCCTCCATATGGCAGACCGACGCCCAACCATTTGAGCCACATCCGCCCCCCCCCCAGGAGTTAATTTAACCAAGGAAGTACAGGACCTATATGCAGAAAACTACAAAACAATGCTAAAAGAAATTTAAAAAGACCTAAACAAATTGAAAGACCTTCCGTGTTCATGGATTGGAAGAATAAATATCGTGAAGATGTCAATCTTGCCCAAACTGATTTATAGATTCAATGAAATACCAATCAAAATCCCAACAGCTTACTTTACAGAATTAGAGAAGGCAATTACCAAATTCATCTGGAAGGGTAAGTGCACCCGAATAGCCAAAAGTATTCTAAAAAAGAAGAGCAATGTGGGAGGAATTTCACTGCCTGACCTTGAAACATATTACAAAGCTACAGTGGTCAAAACAGCATGGTACTGGCATAAAGATAGACATATAGATCAGTGGAACAGAATTGAGAATCCAGAAATAAACCCTCACCTATACAGTCAACTGGTTTTTGACAAACTACCAAGCCCACGCTGATGGGAAAAAACAGTCTCTTCAACAAATGGTGTTGGGAGAACTGGATATCTATAACCAAAAGAATGAAAGAGGACCCCTATCTCACCCCCTATACAAGAATCAACTCAAAATGGATCAAAGATCTAAATATAAAAGCCAGGACCATAAAACTACTGGAAGAAAATGTAGGGAAACATCTTCAAGACCTTGTAGTAGGTGGTGGTTTCTTGGACTTCACACCCAAAACACGTGCAACAAAAGAAAAAGTAGATAAATGGGACCTTCTCAAAATTAAACACTTCTGCACCTCACAGGACTTTGTCAGAAGGGTGAAAAGGCAGCCAACTCAATGGGAAAAAATATTTGGAAATCACATATTTGATAAGGGTTTAATATCCAGGATATATAAAGAGATGTTACAACTCAACAATAAAAAGACAAATGACCCAATTAAAAAATGGGCCAAAGACTTGAATAGACATTTCTCCAAAGAAGAAATACAAATGGCAAAAAAACACATGAAGAAATGCTCAACACCACTCATGATTAGGGAAATGCAAATCAAAACTACAATGAGATATCATTTCACACCTATCAGAATGGCCACTATTAAAAAGACAGAGAACTACAAGTGTTGGAGAGGATGTGGAGAGATAGGAACACTTCTTCACTGTTGGTGGGAATGCAGGATGGTACAACCACTATGGAGGACTGTTTGGCAGTTCCTAAAGAAGTTGAATATAGACTTGCCACGTGACCCTGCAATACCACTACTGGGTATATACCCAGAAGAACTGAGAGCAGTGTCACGAACAGACATCTGCACACCGATGTTCATAGCAACATTATTCACCATTGCCAAAAGTTGGAAACAACCCAGGTGTCCATCAACAGAAGAATGGATAAACAAACTGTGGTCTATTCACACGATGGAATATTATGCAGCTGTAAGAAGAAATGAAGTCATAAAGCATATGGCAACATGGATGAATCTGGAGGACATTATGTTGAGTGAAGCAAGCCAGACACAAAAGGACAAATACTGTATGAATGCATTACTATGAACCAAATATATTGTGTAATATATTGTTTGATTCACACACACAAAAAAAACAAAAAAACAAACAAAAAAACCAAAATAACAACAAAAAAATTTACATGTATCCATTACATTTAATTGAGAAATGTATATATTTATTCATCTGTGTTTACTTTTTAGTTTTTAATTGCTTATGTTTTCAATTATTAAATGTACAAAATAAAGTTATTTTCAAAAAAATAAAAATAAAAATAAAAACAACAGAAAAACAAACAAACAACAACAACAACAAAAAACACAGTGGGTAGGAGGAGCTACAAGCTAGTTTATATAAGGGTTACACCATGGTTCATTCAGCCATTCCTCAACTGATGGGCATTTAGGTTGTTTTCAACTTTTTGCTATTTGAAACATGCTGCAATAAACATCAGTGAACAAGTCTTGATAGTATTATTATGTGCCTGAAGCCAAAGAAGAAAGAAGAAAAGAAAATATTGGAAAGAGAGGGAATCGCTAGTGAAACAAAGTCCAGGTTCTTTAAGAGATGGGAAGGGAGGGGATCCCAGCCCCAGTCAGAAGGGTTAGCTTCAGAAGGCAGGAGGATAGGAGATGCAGGTATTTTTGAGGGCCTAGGGGCAGGCAATTGAGGGTTCACATCTGAGGGCCTCAGTTTTTCCTCTGCGAGGCAGGAGGTGTGGGTGGGTTGCCTGCTGAGAGGGGGGCCTGTGGGAAAATTGTGGGGTAATTGGTAGAAAATGAGAGGCCCTGAGGGGAGTTTAGAAAGAAGCTGGCCAGGGGAAGAAAAGAGCCGTTTCCCCTCACCTCACAGATTAGAAGAGAATAAAACATCCCTTTGTACACTGGCAGCCCCAGAGAGCACCGAACTGCCTGGCCTGAGCCTGAAACGGAGGCTGAGGCCAAGGTTGAACTTTCCCACGGATTTCCACGTCCTTCCCAGCAGAGGGCGCTAAGACACCGCCCAAACGTATCTTTCTCTTTCCCACATCCCAGGCCTAGAGCTCCCAGTTTTCTCTTCCGGAAGTTCCAAAGCCTTTGATTCTAGGTGTAAAAGAGTTCTTTTCTGAGTGAGCCATGAGTGAAGGATAAGAAACTCTTTGAAATAGCCCAAAGGATCACCTTTGAAAAGAAAGACTTTAATGAGGTTTCTGAGCGCTACTTTCTTTTACTTGCCTCAGTCCTGAGACCTCGTCAAGGAAGAGATGGCAGAGCGGCCTACAGGAGCGCCATTGCCGGGCTCCCCCTATGTGGCAGGTGACGCTGCAAGCGCTGTCTCATTTAATGCTCACAGCCACCTCTGAGCTCGTCATTATTATCACCTCCATTTTGCAGACGAATAATCAGAGTCTCAGGTTAAAGGGGTTACTCAGTGATCTCAGAGCTGGAGGTGCGAGTGGCGTCTGCCTGACCCCTTGCTAAGCTCCCTTCCTGTCTGATTGCAACCCATTGCCCGTCACTCGACAGGTGCGTGTGCTGGGACGCCTATCTTGGGAGATGCTGTAGGAGAACAGCAGCCCGTGTCAGGTAGGGTTGGAAAAGCTGCAGACCTTTTCTGGGCATATCAGCACACTGGAGAATCTAAGGAGTCAGTTGGCAAACAATCCTGTTTGGTTTTGTTCAAACCCAGCATTCCCTAAATTTGTCTAACGAACTTGTTTTTCTTCCTCACACCAGTTAACATCCCCAGAACATCCTTTGTGAAATGCTGCCGTTGGCACTGCCCACATGGCAAGGAGGGGAGATTGGTGTCCTGGGTAGCTAGGTGGAGACTGGAGTGCAGGAGGGAGAGGTGAAGAGTAGACAGACTGAGGCAAGAAGACCAGTTAGAGCAGTTAGGAGATCTCTCTACCACTTGGCCTGATCAGGGTAATGGCCATGGAAGGAGAGGAGGAGGGGGCAGATTGGAGAGCAAGCCGGGATATAAATTGAGGTTAGGTGGAGAGTCAGATTGGGCATAAGTGGGAAGAGTGTAGGATGGTTCCTGGGTTTTTGGCTGGAGCAACTGGGTAAAATGAAGGTTTTGTTGATTCACCAAGATGAGGAGATGGGAGAAGAATTTTGGATTTCAGTTGGGATATCTGCAGAACAGTCTTCTGGAAGTTAGAAACATGGGTCTGAAATTTATGAGAGAGCTTGCAGCTGGAAGTAGAGTTTTTAAAACAGGAACTTCATTTTATTTTTAAATTAAAAATAAGTATTTAAATTTTATTTATATTATGAAAAAATAGAAAATCATATAAACAGGATAAAACTAAAGCCACTGAACAAAAGCTGAAAGCATAATTCCATTGCTCAGAAATAACTGCTGTTAACATCTTGGGGATCTTCCTCATCTTTTCTTACCCTTTTATGCATCTAAAAGTAAATGTAAAATTTTTTTGAAACATTTATTTATTTTAAAGAAACTTTAAATTTTAAATTTTGGATCAATACTATCTAAGGAAATAGGGATTTGACATTTAAAAGGTTGTTGGAAGAAGAGGAGCTGACAGAAGAGACAGAAAAAGAGTGGGAAGAAACCCAAAAGAGGGACATGCCACGAAGCAAGGAGCCTAGTTTCTGGAATAGGGAGGGGTCAGCCATTTCAGAGGTCATGGTGGAGCAAGGAAGGTGAGAACTGAAGGTGGACATTATAGCAGCTGGTTGGGAGGAATCTGGTGAGCACAGTTTCAGTGGAGTGGAGAGAGCTAAGTCAGATTATTATGGGATGAATGAATGCATTGGGGGGGAATGGGGTAGCAAAGGGATTTCTAGGGTGAAGCAGGACATAGGGAAGGTTTTGTTATGTTCGGGACTAGGTACTTGAACATTGTGGTAGACAGTCTGCAAATACTGCTGTGAACACCTCTCATCCATATGTGTACACAGGCCATTCCTCCTCCCAAGAGGTGACGTCTGTTTCACCTTCCCTTGAAAATGTACACCCTTCATGACTTGCTTTGACCAATAGAATTGGCAGAAGTGACATTCTGGGTCTTCCAAGCTCAGTCCTTGAGAGAACTGGCAGCTTCCTCTTTCTCCCTCTTGGAACCCAGCAGCCATGCTGTAGGGAAGTCTAGGCTGCCCTACTGGAGAGACTGACCATGTGGAAGGGCCCTGGAGGATGAGACCCCACATGGAGAGAGGAGCTTTCTTGAATATTCCAGCTTCAGACAAGTTTGTACATGAATGAAGTCACATTGTATGACCCCAGTCAACATTGCATGGGTCAGGAGAGCTGCCCAATGAATCCACAGAATCATGAAAAAGAATTAAGTGGTGTTTTAAGCCACTAGGTGGGGCCATTTGTTAAGTAGCAATATACAAAATGGCAGCATGTTTATGGACTGAGAGGAAGGGGCCAGGAAAGGGAAGCTGATTCATGGTAGAGGAGGATTAACTGAAGGAGTGAATTCGTCCAGGAGGCCAAAGAGCTGGCCCTGGACAGAGGGAAGGTGGCCTCTTACTCTGACACAAAAGCAAAGGAAAGTTGGCCATAGAAGTGTTACAAAGTGGGAAGGGACTGGAGCTGGGGACTCCCCAATCCTCTTCTTTGACTTCTGCTTTCTTTGTGGACAAAGAGGGTGGGTCCTTGCTGAGAGTGAAGTGCCAGGACTGGGTGGGGTGTAGGTGAGCCCTGGGGCTTGGTTCCATGAGGAAGCCCACCAATGAAAACATGTGCCCACAGGACACACAGAGCACCGGGTGGACCTGAGCTCAGCTGCCCTTTGGGGTAAATAGTGCGGTGGACACAGAGCTGCCAGAGATGTTGATTCAAGTCCTGACTGCCCCTGGCTGGTCCTATGATTTGGGGCAAGTTACTTCACTTCTCTGAGGGCTGGACTAGATTATTGATGTTCAACCTATTTTGGGTCATGGATTCCCCTGACAATCTGATAAGAACCCACAGATATAACATTTTAGATACACAATACATAGTTTACATAGTTTATTAATTTGTCTTTCTCCACCCCGAAAGCAGGGTTTTTTTTGGTTGTTGTTGTTTTTTTAATCTGTTTCATTTATTGCCATAGACTAGAAAAATGCCTAAAACATAGTAGATGCTCCATAAATACTGATGAATGGCTTTGGGGAGGACCCCTCCCCCGCAACAGACACACCTGAAGGTAGCTCATGATCAGAATCCAGGAAGAAGATGAATTCTTCCAGTTCTGATATTCTCAAAGTCTATGAACTTAGTAAATTCCACCCCATGTTCACCCAGTTGTAGACGGTTGTCACTCACTCTAACAAAAATAAACAAAACCCCAATCTTGGACTCTGGGAGAGAATATTTGCTAGATACCTTCTACATGCAGAAGCTGATGAAATGTATTCCATATTTTATCTTACTTAACCTTCACAATTTGTGTGTTTTTAATCCTAATTTTTCAAATGAGGAAACCGAGGCTCAGAGAGGTTAAGTAACTTGCCTGAGATTACCCAGCTGGTTAGAGATGGGGCCAGGATTTGAGCCTGAGTCTCTCTGGCTCAAAATTCATCTAAAGATCCTTCTTTTGTGTCCTGATGTCCCTGACACGAAGGTTACACTCGGTCCTCCCAGTGTGAGTTCTGAGGGGAGCTGGGGCTCTGCTGACTGCGGAGCAGGGGCGGGGAGGGGGAAGAGGGGGTGACTGTGTCAGGTTTCATATCCCACCAGACCAGTGGCTGTCAGGCATCTTCCCACAAGGAGACCTGGCTCCGCCTGAGCGGGGCTCTTCATCTGCAGACCCGTCCCTGCAGCCCAGGCGCATCTCCTGACTGAAACCCCCGAGACCCTGGGAAGGGGGGAGCTCGGCGTCGTCCCGTCATGCCTCCTCCTCAGCTCCCCCCACCCCACTAGGAAACCTCTCCCCTAACCTGTGTGACTCCCCACGAGCCGCCTAACCCCTGGGAGGCTCCGTTTCCACTTGGATGAACCAGGCAGGGCAATACTTAGGACAAAAGGCTCTGCTTTTCCGACCCACCCCAAGCAGGAGGCCGGACCCCGCCTCCGCCTCCGCTCTTTTTTTTTTTTTTTTTTTTTTTTTTTTTTGTGGGGGGGTATGCTATAGCCAGAGGGAAACAAAAGCAGTAACAACCGCCAAGAAGTAACGGAGGACGGAATCACAGCCTGGCTGTGATTCAGGGGAAATGGCTTCTCGTCTCTGAGACTTAGTTTTCTCATCCGAAAACAGAGGACGAAAGATACAAGATCCCCGCAGGGATCTCGTGAAGAATCAGTAAGTGCATGAGACCCCCCGTTCAGAGCCTGGCCCTGGAAAACCAGAGATGGCGGTGAGGGGCGCCCCCGGCCCCTCCACTAGCCCCACTTCTGGCGGGACCAACCTCCAGGATTTCTGCGCCCCCCACGCCTCGCGACGCGGCCCCTGCTCGGCTCGTAAATCTGCTTCATACAGAAGGCGATAAATCACCCGGGGCGGCCCCCCAGCTCCCCGCCCCCTCCCTTCCCCTTCTGCAGAGAGCGGGGGTGCGGGGGGGCGCAGGAAGCCCCTGGGACAGGGTGGGAGGGGCCGCCCCTCAGACCCGCCCTCTGCGGCTGGTTAATTACAGGCCACGCGTCTGCACCGCCTGGTTTACTGCCCCGCGGGCCGCGAACATCTAGGGGAGCCAGAGGGGAGGGGGTGCCCAGGAGACCAGAGAAGCTCCCAGATTCTGAGGGTCTTGTTCAACTAACCATCTTGACAGTAATAAGCTGTAATGTGTTTATATTTAAATAAAATATAAACAATAATAGCAATAGCTAACATTTATTGACTCACTGTGCTGCAAGCTGTGCTAAACACTTTATTAATTCATTCATCAAATATTTATTGAATACCTATTCGATGCCAGGAATCTTGCGTATTTTAGCTCATGAACTTCCCCAAACAGCCCTGCAAGTTAGGCATTATGGTTCCTGTTTGGCAGATGAAGAAACCAAAGCAAGAAGCAATTAAGTGACTTGTCCAAGGTCACATGGGCTAGTGAGTGGTGGATCCAGGACTTGCACCCCTGCCCAGCCATCCCCAGTGCTTAAACTTTTTTTTTTTTTACTAGATGATTCCTGTCTTTTTGCTGTCATCCAGCTCTCTGAGCCTCAGTTCTCCTCTTTGGCAAAAGAGGAACTTTGCCCTACTTACCTCACAAGGAGTTTTGAGGATCAAATTAAAATGAAGCTTATGAAAGTGCTTTGGGGGGGTGATGTGTGGGGGCCCTGTATGATGTTATGCATGTTTGTTTTCTAAGATCACGATGTTTACTGAACACTTATAGTTTATGTATGTTCATGTATGAACGATATATTTCAATAAATTGTTCAAAAAAAAAAAAGGAAAGAAAAGAAAATTCTTTAAAAATTATCTGTAGGGAAATGGATGTGGCTCAAGCAGCTGGGCTCCCACCTACCACATGGGAAGTCCTGGGTTCGGTTCCCAGTGCCTCCTAAAGAAGAGAAGGAAGACAGCAGGCTGGCGCAACAAGATGACTCAGTGAGATGATGCAACGGAGAGACACAGCAAGGAAACACAATAGGAGACATAACAAACAGGGAGCGGAGGTGGCTCAAGTGATTAGGTGCCTCCTTCCCACATGGGAGGCCCTGGGTTCAGTTCCCTGTACCTCCTAAAAGAGAAAAAAACAACAACAAATGAGCAGACACAGAGAGCACACAGAGAATGCAAAATAACAAAGGGTGGTGGTGGTGGTGGAGATAAATAAAAATAAATCTTTAAAAAAATTATCTGTTTGGAAGAGTATAAGTTAAAGTGATGTTAGGTGCAGTACTGCATAAACATAAGCCAGTCTCAGTGGCTTAAACATAAAAGTTTCTTGCTCACATAATCATCTGGTGGGAGTGTTGCTGGCCACGTGGTTTTCCTGGGCAGCTCTTCTCCAGGCACCTCCCTTCCCACGTGGCTCTGTCATCTTCAGTTTGTGACTCCAGGGGCTGTATTGGAGTAGTCTCCATTTGAGCAAGCAGAAAGGGGAAGAGGCATAGGAGCTGCGCATGGGAAGTTATTATGGGCAGGCCTGGAAGTAGCATCACTTCTGCTCACGTTGCACAGGAGGACTCAGTAACTGCAGGAAAGGCTGGGAAATGACATCTAACTTTTGTATACATTATCTATTGCTGCGAAACAAATTACCTCAAAGCTTATTTGTTTAAAACAACAATATTAGTTCATAGTTTCTATGGATCAGGAATTTATGAGCAGTTTGGGTGGTTCTTTTCCTTTTTGCACATGTGGCGAATGCTTGTGAATCCTAGAACTCCTGGAGCCATTTTGCCACCATGAGGAAAGCCTTCTTGAGAAAGAAACGCACACTGAAGAGGGCAGAGTTGAAAGAATCACAGAGGAATAGTTTTAGAATTAGACAAAAGGATTCTAGAATTCTCATGGAAGTGTAAAGAGCCAAGAACACCCAAGATAATTCTGCAAATCTGCAAGGAGGTGGAGGGATTGCCCAACCAGAGAGGAATTAAGCAAAATGGCTGGAGGTGACATTAGAGAGCTGTGGCATTACAAATCATTGGAGACAAATAGAATTGGAAAAATTGGCATCTGGGTTCCAGGAATAACAATAATAATGACAACAATTACTATAAAAATGGCTATTGATTGTACTTTATTGATAAGTATAAAGTGCTAGAAATTTGCATTTGATTTATCTCACTTTATCCTGGAACCAGCTCTACCTGGTAGGTGTAATTATTTATTATTCCTGCTTGACAGAAGAGCAAACTGAACCTCAGGGTGGTAGAGATGGCTCCTTGAGACCACACATGACCCTCAGCTTCCTGGGCACTGGGTTGGAACCCAGTGCCCTCCGCCCGCCAACAGCTGGTCCCTGTCCTGAGAATTCCTGGCCCTGAGCAGCCCGGGCTGGGAACAGAGGCTGCCTCTCCATCCATACCAAGTCACCCCTGGGATCCGGCATTACCACTCCTCCCCCCACCTGACCCTGGGGCAGATCTAAGGCTTATTAGACCCTGGCTCAAAGCACAGGGGCCTCTTTGTCATTTCTTTAATGAGAAGCCAATCACCCGGTCATTAGTGGGTGGCCATGATGAGGAGTTTGGTAGTGGTGTGGGAGGGAGGAGGATGCCCTTGGTTATCTGGGTGATTTACAGCCGCAGTGGCCAGGCTGGCTGGGCAGGGGAGACAAGAGGCTGAAAGAAGAGAAAGTTAATATTCACAGCCCACCTTAGGAGTGGGGCCCTGTGTTGAGAGCTTAGCATGGACTGTTTTATTTAAACCTCAAAACTCAGACGAAGCAGTACTATTACACCCCCCCCCACACACACACACTTTACAGACAAAGAAACCGAGATTTCAGAGAGGCTAAGCATCCTGCCTGAGGCTACACAGCTAATAAATGTTTGTCTTATTCCAGAGCCAAATCACCATTCTGCTATTCTGTGGTACAGGCATGGTAGAGGTGAGTGCCGGAGAAGGCCCCAGATATATTCTGGCTTTAGACCAAAGAGGAAGCAAGCTGTCAGGAAGTGCTTGATTGAAGGTTGTTGCTCTTTGGGCTGGGAGTGGGGCAGGGGAGAGGGCCAAATGTGTGTGTGAGCTTCAGGGAAAGTACCCCTGGGGTTTGGAGTAAGTCTGCCAGAAAGAGGGTAACAATGATAAGAGTATTAATACTTACTATGTGCAGGCACTGTGCTAAGGGCTTGCTTTCATGGTGTCATTTAATTCTCACAGCTCCCCTCACGGTCAGTTACCATTATCATCTCCATTTCACAGATGAGAAAACTGACCCTAGAGAGGTTAAGGCACCTGTCCCAGGTCTCAAAGCTGGTAAATGGCAGGTACAGGGATTAGCTTGGGAGTAAGAAAGGGGGAAGAGGATGGCTGCTTACCCTCCAGGATTCTTGAGTATAATAACAAAATCCATCTTTGTTCACTTAAGTGGAAGAAGTCATTGGGCAGCTCTGGGGTAGTTCACAGGACCAATGGAAAGAAAGGCTGGAGAATTAAGTTTGGGAAATTTATAGTCATTCCAGGTAAGTGGGTGGCAGAACCCACAGCCTCACCAGTACCCTCTGCTGGATGCCCCCACAGGACACTGGAGGACCCTGGCAATGCAGTCCCTCCACTCTCACTGTTTCTTTGGGACACCTGCTCCAGATTCAAGTCAAGGAGTCAAGTGCCGGACTCCTGTCTCTTCTGGCTGCCAGGAATTTCTCCCACTCAGACCTCCACTATGGACATGGGAAGGCTGTCCCATGCTGCACAGCCAGCAGCAACAAGAAAACATTCACCATCAACCCTCAGGAAGAGGTGGTCAGGAGGCCATCGTGGTCCTTCTCCATGGACTCCCTGCCTACACTTGAACCCTACCTAATTCAGGGAGCCCATCACTAGGGGTTGCTCAGAAACCACAAACCCCAGGGTCTTGAAGGAGGAGGTGGAAGTGATGACCCCTCCCTTTTCCTCATCTGCTACATCCAGTTGGTCACCATCACCTGCCAATTCTACTTTCCAAATAAGTGTTTGAAACACCCTCTTCTCCACCCTCACAGCTACCTGTGGAGCCCAGGCCTCCTCCTCTCTCACCTGGACCTTGTAGTAGCCTCCTCTCTGGTGCTTGCCTTAGATCCATTCTTCACTGTTCCAGGGAGCTCTAGCTACCATTCAAATATGACCACGTCACTTGTCGGCTTGATACCCGTTCGTGATACTCAGTTACCTGCAGGACAAAAAGCAAGCTTTTGGGCATGGCACTTAGTGATCCCCAGTCTCCTCTCTCATCACTCTCTGGTCTCACATTTCATGGTTTGGCAAAGTCAAATCACTCTTTTTCTCATCATTTACGATGGTTTATACTTCAGGCCTTGTCATATGCTGTTTCCTCAACCTTCAATGCCCTTCCACTCCTTGTTTGCTGGGCACACTCCTCTGAAATCCAGTTCAGGCATTAATTACCTCTGCTGTAAAGCCTTTCCTGGTCCCTCAGGAAAGTTCTTACTCCATCCCCGGTTCCACTTCCAAACCTTGCATTTTCTTTTATTTCTTTTTTTTTTTTTTTTTTTTTAATTTTTTTATTATGGGTAAAAATCAAAATTCTCACAATACATACAAACATTTGCAAAATGATATGTAAATATATATGCATATATGTGTATTTGCTTACAAAAATGTTATTTATATATATATATATATACATATATTTTAAGAGGTGCTTAGATTACCTAAAATATTACACGGAACCCACTGGGATTCCCATGTTGCCCACTTCCCACACCTCCCACCACATCCAACACAAACATCTCCCACAGTGTGGCCCACCAACCTCAATGAACTTACACATCCTGGAGCCTTGCCACCAACCATAGACCACAGTTCACACTGTAGACCACACTCTCTCCCACTCAGTTATGAGTGGTGTGTGCTGATTTAAAATGGCCTGCATCCATTGCCACAACAGTACTCAGGACAACCTCCAACTCCCAAAGAAGCCCCTGTATTTCAACTGCTCATCCCCTCCCTACCCAAAAACTGTCAAGTGGCCACTGGCTCCACCTCATTGTTATAATTTCTTGCATTGCAAGAATCACCTTTCTTTTATTTCTTGCTATTGAAATTGTTCGTTTACAAGCTTGCCTTCTTTACTAGATGGCAAGCTCCATGGGGGTAGAGACCATGCCAGTTTTTTTTTTTTTTGTCATTGAGCCTTCAGCACCTAACCCAAGACCTGGAAAACAGTAGAAGTTGCTCAGTAAATGTTTAACTTAATTGGCTGAGGTCACAAAGGGATGAATGAAAGAAGTGGGTTTCAGTGTACTGGGAGGTAGGGGACAGCAAGAGCCAGACTTCCAAGGTTTATGAGGGGGAGAGTGGAGGCAGGGAGTGCTGACTCCTCTTTCAAAGGGCTGGGAGATGAAAAAAAGGAGAGAAGGCATCAATTCCAGGATGCAGATAAAGACTAACTTGGAGCAAGTAGCCTAAGCACATTTTTATTTCCAAGGAATGAGCCAGCCGAGAGGAAAAGCTGAAAAATCGAGGAAGGCAGAACAATTGAAAGCAGGGACATGAACAGATATATGCGTACCAATATCCATAGCAGCATTATTCACTATTGCCTAAAGTTGGAACAACCCAAATGCCCATCAACAGATGAATGGATAAGCAAAATGTGGTACATATATACAATAGAATATTCCTCAGCTGTAAGAAGGAATGCAGTATTATCACACAGGATAACATGGATGAATCTTGAAGACCTTATATTGAGCGAAGTAAGCCAATCACTAAAGGAATTGCATGACCTCACTGATATGACCTAAGCAAATTGAACAGACTCATAGAGACAGAGTCTGGAAGAGAGGTTACCAGGAGACAGAAAGGGAGTAGAGGGTGGTGAGCAGAAGCTCAATCTGGGCAGAACCCATGATAAGGTGGAAAGAGGTGGTTTGGCAGTGGATGGGGGTGATGGTGGTGCAGGGACATGAGTGGGGTTGATGGTGCTGGAATGGAAGGGTGGGCAGCATGGTGGGATGTTGGGTTGGACTATCCATGGAACTGTGGGGAGGGCTGGAGGAAGGAACAAGTGAACTCTGGCAATTTGTAGGTCTGTGGTTGAAAGTACAATTGTGGGAATGTTTTTTTGGCAAATGGGGGGGGAGGGTCACTGGTGCAGGATGGTGGTGGTTGAAGGATGTGTGGGAAAGGGTCCATCTGGGACATGCTTCTACAGAATATGAATGTGTTCATCTTGTCATAGGGTATTATCTCAGTGGGTGGAGACCCACACAATAAACAACAAAATATTAAACTCCCAACTTGAGGAGTCCTGCTACATTCTCAAATAGAGGGGCCAGAATCCCTCAAGTACATAGGCAGTGCCTAATAAAAGAGACCAGTATGCCAAGCCCTCAATATGAATGCATGTAACTATGAACCGTATTCTTGAAAAATTGAAACTTAGAGGTTACCACAGGTTCCAAGGGGAAGGGGAGGGAAGAATAGGTGGAACACAGGGTATTTTTTAGGGCATTGGAATTATTCTGCATGATTTTGCAATGATGGATACAGGCCATTATACATTTTGTCAAAATCTATAAAATCGTATGGTGCAAAGTGTAAACCATAATGTAAACTATTGACCATGCTTAGTAGCAATGCTTCAATATTTGTTCATCAATTGTAACAAATGTACCATACTTATGTAAGAGGTTATTAATGGGGGAAGATGTGAGGGGGGGAGGGGATGGCGTATATGGGAATCCTCTATATTTTCTATGTGACTTTTCTGTAACCTAAAGCTTCTTTGAAAATAAAGTGAAAAAAAAAAAAAAAAAGACATTGGGGAAATACATAAAAGAAATTGCAAACCTACATAAAAGATAACAGATCTTATAGTGATGAAAGGCACAATGCAACAAATTTTTTTTGGCTTTGTTTTGGGGGAAGTTTTGGATTGCAGAAAAGCTACAACTATGTTAAGGGATGATCACTGGTACAGGGTGTCAGTGGTGGGGAAGGGTGCACCCAGGGCATGCCTCAATGGAATATAAATGTGTTCATGTGGTCATGGAGTGTTTATCTCAATGGGTGGGGACCCACACAGTAACCAATAAAATATTAAATTCCCATCCTGGGGAGCTCTGCTACATTCTTTAATAGAGTGGCAAGAATCTCTAGAGTGGGAGCAGATGTGGCTCAAGCGGTTGAGTGCCTGCTTCCCACATGGGAGGTCCCAGGTTTGGTCCCCGGTGCCTCCTAAAAACAAAAATCAAACAACAAGCAAACAAAAAAACCAACTCAGGAGAGCCGATGTGGCTCAGTGCTGAGCGCCGGCTTCCCACATAAGAGGTCTGGGCTTCAATCCCCAGCCCTGGTACCTCAAAAGAAAAAAAAAAAAAAAATCTCTACAGTACATAGGCAGTGCCTAGTGAAAGAGGACAGACCAATATACCAGGCCCTCAATATTAATGCTTGTACTTGTGAACCTTATTCTTGTAAAATTGAAAAGTAGCCTATTAATATATATTGCCTAAGAATTACCTCTTGAAAACCTCCTTGTTACTCAAATGTGGCCTCTCTCTAAGACAAACTCAGCATATAAACTCACTACTTCCCACCTCCGGCCCCTACCCCTGGCATGGGACATGACTCCTGGGGATAAGCCTCCCTGGCACTGAGGGATTATTACCAAGTGCCAACTAGTTATGCATTTGGAAAAATACCTTGACTAAAAGGGAGGAAATATTAAATACAAAAGAGATTTTACAGCTAAGAGATTTCAAAGTAAGTTGGGAGGTCATTCCAGAGGTTATGGTCACGTATGTCTCAGGAGGATCTCACTGAATGCCACAGTAAACAGTGCCTCAAGCAGGGGTGCTCCTGAGGGCTCTAGAGACATTGGGACACTATAGGCAGGGCAAACAACCCCAGGAAATTGGTACCCCATCAGTGGGCCTTACCTTGGAATATATGTTAACCTAGCTCCCCAATGTAACAGATTCATTTATAATTTCCTTACACATGGTTTTTCTGCCCCTTTTATCTGAACCTTTAATTAACACTATACCCATATAAATATTTAAGAGACTTAAATCTGTCCGTTCATATGCTGGTTGAGCCCTGAATCTCAGCAGAGTTACAGCCAACACCTATTCTTCAGTTCATTGGACTTGCCCAGGATAACTAACAAAAGGATCACAATGGGGAAGCGGATGTGGCTCAAGTGATCCCATCTACCATATAGGAGATCCAGGGTTTGATTCCCGGGGCCTCTGGTGAAAAGCAAGCTGGCCTGCGTGATGAGCTGGCCTGAGTGGAGAGCTGGCCCACGCAGAGTGCTAGCCCGCATAGGAGTGCTGGCCCGCGCGGAGAGCTGGCACAGCAAGATGATGCAACAAAAAGAGACACAGAAGAGAGACAATGAGAGACACAGCAAATCAGGGAGCTGAGGTAGTGCAAGAGATTGAGCAGTCTCTTTCCACTCCAGAAGGTCCCAGGATTGGTTCCCAGTGCTGCCTAAAGAGAAGACAAGCAGACACAGAAAGAACACACAGAGAGCAGACAGAAAGCGTAAAACAAAGGGGGGGGGGTTATAAATAAATACATCTTAAATTAAAAAAAGATCACGGTGGACAACACCCATCCCCAAAAAACAGTATCTACAACTGCAAGCAAGATGGTTCCATCCATCTGCCCCATAGGATCTAAGCCCCCTCTCATTTGGAAGCAGAGTGGGCATCACCATTCCCAAATTCTCAAGACTGAGGAATGAACAAACTTAAGTGGGGAATGCAACTATGGACCAAAGCAGACTTACTATTATTCTAGTAATGGAAGAACTTGTAACATTGATAGAAAGATAGTAGTCACTAGAGGTTCTGAGGGGAGAGAGGGAGATGAATAGGTGTAACATGGGGCATTTTGGGGACATTGGAATTGTTCTGCATGATATTGCAGTGATGGATACAGGCCATTATACATTTTATGAAAACCTATAAAATTGTGTGCTGCAAAGGGTAAACCATAATGTAAACTATAGACCATGGTTAGTAGCAGTGCTTCAATATGTGTTCATCAATTGTAACAAATGTACCACACTAATGAAAGCTGTTATTAATGGGGGAAATGGGGGGGGGGAGTGGGGCATATGGAAATCCCCTATATTTTTTATGTAACTTTTCTGTAATCTACAACAGAAAATTTGAGGGAGAGACAATTGATGGGGTGAGGACCCCAGATGAAATGGAGGAGTAGAGGCAGGAGAGGAGAAAAGAGGAGGGCATGACCCCCAGAGCACAGGCAGGGATATCTGGTGTTATTCGATGGATTATGTCCCCCAAAAAGATATGCTCAAGTTCTAACCCCCAGTACTTCAGAATGTGACTCTTTTTTGGAGATAGGATCATTGCAGACATAACTAGATAAGATGAAGTAATACTAGAGTAAGGTGAGCCTTTAATCCAGTGTGACTGATATCCTTATAAGATGAAGTAAAAAGACACACACAGACACAGAGGGAAGAGGGCCATGTGATGACAGAGGCAGAAACTGGAGTTATGCATCTATCAGCCAATGCACACTAAAGATTGCCAGCCCTACCAGAAGCTAGAAGAGGCAAGGAGGGATTCTCCCTGCCCCCCCTTTAAGCCACCCAGGCTGTGGTATTTCGTGATTGCGGCCCTGGAAAACAAAGACACCTGGGTTAGGAGGAAGGTTACCAAGACAGAAGGAAGGAGAGGGATTCTGCCTGGAGAGGGGCGAGGTGGAGGGGGTCCTCACCCAGCCTACAGAGGAAGAGAATGCTAATGCTTTTGCTTTTGTTTTTAAAGAGCCAGGAAGTGAGGGAAGGAAATAAACATGTAATGGCTTCTCCTCTCCAGACAGGTGAGAGCTGAAGACATGGCAGTGGCCTAGAAGTCCCCTCCTAAGCTGGACTCTCACCCTACCCCATCTTGCTTTCCTGGAACTTGCCAGGCACCCTCCTGCCTCTTTGCACATGCTGATCCCTCTGCCTGGAAGGCTCTTCTCCAGAATAGCCACAGTAACTCTGTCTCCTTCAAAATGTTACTCAAATGTCACCTTTTCAGTTGGGCCTTCTCTACTGTGCCCCTGCCCTTTCTATCCCTGCTTACGCTTTCTATCTTCCCTGATGTTATTATTTTTTAAAGATTTTTTTTCCGCCCCCCCCCCCCCCATTGTTTTATACTCACTTTCTGCGTGTCTTCTTTTTATGAGGCACCAGGAACCCAACCCAGGACCACTGCTCGAGCCACATCCACATCCCTTTCCTGCTATTTTTCTCCATAGCATTTTTCAACTTCTAATAGTACTTCTCTACTATGTATACCATTTACTTATTTTCATTATCTGCTTTCCCCACTAGAATGAATGTTACATCCGTGCCAAAGGGTTTTTGACTGCTCTATCAGACTGCCTAGAACAATAGGCCCTCAATAAATATTTGTTGAATGAATGAATGAATGAATGAATGAAGGGGCAGAGCCTGAAACTGAGCCCAAATCTGCGGGATTCGAAAGCCCTTGCCATTTCCCCTACATAAGCCTTTCTCCAGGCTGAAACGCAGGCCCGCAGGTCCGGTCGGGAGAGAAAAAGGACGGTGGTCCCTCTGGCCATAGTGGAGGTCTCAGGACGCGTGGGCTCCGTTTCTCCGGAAAGCCCGTCGCTCTGTCCCTGGCTCTCTCTACTTGGTGGGAGTCCTGCCCCCCCTCGGGGGAGCGACGCCGGAACTTCCAGAGGAAGAGCAGGAATTTGTGAAATCTCTGAAATCCAGGCCCAGCCGGGCGGTAATAGGCACCTTCCCGGCTGCCAGCGGAACCGCCTGGCCCTAAATCACGCCGCCGCCCCTCCTGCCCCCCCGCCGCTCCTCCCGGCCCGAGCGGCGGTGCTCCCGGGCAGGGGCGGATTCCAGCCGCGGGGCGGGAGGGACCCGCCGCAGCTGCAGGTGCCGCGGAAATAACTCGCCGAGGCGCGGGCCTTTGAAGTCGCGCCCCGTGCGCCCCGCGCAGCGCAGCCACCTTCCCCGCCGCGGACGGCCACGGCCCGGGGACGCAGCCACCGATGAACTTTAATCCGCGGGCCGGGGGAGAGGGCTGCTGGCGGCGGGACGCCCCGCTCCGCAGCCCCGGCCGTTTGTCAGGGAGTGTGGCCAGTGCGGAGAAGGGGAGGGGGCCGGCCCCGTCCGGGGGAGGCTGAGGCCCGCAACTGTGTGAAACCCGGGGTCGGGGAAGCCACAGCTGTTCCGCGGAAGGCAGGGGAGGGCGGGCGCGCTCCCGCTTTGCAAAACGTGCGGCAAACTTGTGGCATCTGTGCCTTTTCTTTGCTTTTACTGGCCTCATTTTAATGTCGGTGTGAGGCTTTATGTTAGGCGCTCAGCAGACACACGTTTCCCCCTCCCCCTTAGTGGTTCTCTATTACTCTTGGTCGCTTTTTGAGCCCATGGTTCTGCTGAATTTTCCTTCCAGTGCAGACGTGGGGATGTTCTAAAGTTGATGTGCAAAAGAAAAGTGTGTTTTGTCAAAATTATCCCGGAAAAGCCCTTACACTGCTCATAGAGTGCGGTACACAGGCATTATGTATATAACACTGAGCAGGAATTCTTATGGCAAGCTAAAATTTGATAACCACTGTACTAGATTCTGGAAGAACAAATACATATCTTTCTGAGCATTCAAACCACTTTGCCTTTAAGACAGTTTTTAATTCATGGATCTAGGGTGTGGCTGAGAATTTGCAATTTTAGGAAATGTCTGGGTGCTGTTGCCGCCACTGCCGCTCTTTGAGAACCACTGCTTTATGACAACTATCAAATTGTCCCCAGGTGATGGAGGTGAGTGAGCAGGACCTGGCATTCATGGTCTAGTGGAGGAAGCTGTCACATGGACATGAAAGTACAATATGATCTGCTAAATTCTAGGATGGAGTTGAGACATGCAGAAGAGAAGCCCTGTGGGGGAGGGCTCAGGGCAGGCTTCATGGAGGAGGAAAGATTAGGAAGCCAGCTAGGCCAGTGACCCCACTGCAGGCCACCTGGACTCAGCCCAGAACTCTTTCTGCTGAACCTGGCAGGCAGAGGCCTGGCTGGTCCCAGCAGATTTATGCAGGGAGTGGTAGGCTGATCCTGAATCCCTGCAGGCTATTCCTGGCTCACTGGGCCCTCCCTTACCAGCAGTAGGGGTCAGCAAGTAGGCACTGGGCCTGGCACTTCTGCTCTCTGGTGCTCTCCCTGGAATCCCAGCATCCATCAGTTCACCTAGGGTCACCAGAGTTAAAATTAGCCAAGGAAACCCCATGTGGCAAATCTCAGTGCCAGCAGGCAGGTCATTGTGCTGGTCCAGCCCTGTCCTGGTTTCCAGCCCAGAGTCTCTCTTGCTTGTCTCCATTTGGGGTACCTCCTTACTCCTGCCTTCCAGGTTTTCACCATATCAGCACTTTATTATTAATAATTTATATTGGTTGAAATAATTTAACATTTTAATGGCTTTTGTTTCAAAGGGCAGATTTCTAATAGCTACAGGTGGTGGGGGTGAGGTGGGGGTCCTGAACCAGGAACACAAGTTCAACCCTGAGGAGTTAAGAGCTTGGTCTTCGAATAGGATCCACACCGCCTGATTTGAAATCCTGGCTCAGCCATGGCTCAGCCCTCTGACTTAGGGCAAGTTACTTAATTCTCCCTGAGTCTCAGTTTCCAGTCTGTAAAATGGATATTATAATAATAGGGCCTTCCTTATAGGATGTTGTGAAACTAAGATAATGTATTTTAAAAGTACTTAGTACAATGCTTGCCCTATAATAAGTACTCAATGAAGTCAGTGCAAATATTATTATTGTTATTATTATTAATTGTTATTAACCAGCATCCTGTCCATGGTGGGACTGCAAGTTCTTGTAATGCTGAGTCACTGGAGGAAGGGAAGGCCCTGGAAGCAGTTTAAGCTTGTTTACCACCTGACTGGCAGGTCCCCTCAGCTCCTGCACAGCCCTAGACAGGTTCTCCTCTCCAGGTGGCTATCCTGGAGATCCCTGGGGAAGGTCACCTCTGTCCTTCCCTGGAGGTGGGGTGGGGGACACTCTAGATTTGCCCATTGATTTCCTCCTGATTGCGGTCATGGGCTTCTGGGGAACACCATAGGTGAGGGGATATCTGTTAACAGTCACACCCAGGCCAAGGAGTCACAGTCCCCTTGAAATAACCAGATGGAGGGTTTTTCACTGAGAACCATACTCTACTGGGTTCCATCTCATTGAATCCTCTGAGATTTTTCCAAGGTCATGTCTTTGAAAATGGCAAAGTCAGGTACCCAGGTGAGTTTAGATCCAACACTTGTGCTCCTTACCACCTCACCACTGTCTTACACTCAGGACTGGCTTCCTGGGCTCATGATCTGGGCAGTGGTACAGGGCCCCAGGCTTAGAAGGCCCTGGGCTTGGTTTCCTGCTCTGCCATGACCACCTTGAAATTCTTAATAATTCTGAACAAGGGGCCTTACATCTTCATTTCACACTGGGTCCTGCAAATTGTGTAGCTGGTTTGCCTACATGCTTTCACAGTGAGGATGTTCTTCCTTGCAAAGAGAAGGAAATTGAGGTGCAGAGAGAAGGACATGATTGGCAGAAGGTCACATAACAAGCTGGTGGCAGAACTAGAACTAGGTCTCCTGACCCCCAGTCCAGTGGGATTTCCTTTCTTCTACTCATAGGAGGCACTCATGTGTCCAACTGCACCCTGGATGGAGGCTGTTTAGAAAGGGGATGAGGGAGGGGGTCTAGCCCACCAAACCGCCATTCTCACCTGGTCCTGCTGGAGCCCAAAGGCCCATCTTTATGTCCAGGGGCCAGACCTTTTGGACAGGCTAGGCCAGGCCCTGAGCCCCACTGCTCTGAGCAGGCCAGGGACCCAACTCTCTCTAGCATGGTACTAAGGGACTAATGGGGAGAGAGGCTTTGGCCTGATCCCTTGCCCCCAGCTCTGGGATCCAGAGAGATGGTGTATTAGTCAGCCAAAGGGGTGCTGATGCAAAGTACCAGAACTCTGTTGGTTTTTATAAAGGGTATTTATTTGGGGTAGAAGCTTACAGTCGCAAGGCCCTAAAGAGTCCTACTCAAGGTACCATAAGAGGTACTTGCTCACCCAAAGTAATTGGCCACATGTTGAAGCAAGATGGTGGGCGATATCTGTGAGGATTCAGCCTTCTTCCTTCCTCTTAAGGCTCCATGGTCTCAGCTTCTTCCAGTCTCAGCTGTAGGCTGGCATAAGACTTCTTTCTTCCCAGGGCTCATTTCTTTCTAGGCTCAGCTGCTTTGTTTTCTCCACAAGGTCAGCTGTAGACTATCAGGCTCATCTCTTTCCGGGCTGTGTCTATGGAGCTACCTCTCTTCCTGAGTATCTGCTTCTGTGTGTGTTTTACTTCTCTGTGTGAGTTTGTTTCATCCCCACCAAGGGGGCAGGAACTCAACCCTGCATGCCCTGATGATGTGGTTGAATCAAAGCCCTAATATTGATTTATAAAGTAAAAGTGAAACCTCTGAATTTAATACAAAGGGAACAGACCAGTTTACAAACATAATCAATTATCTTTTTTTTGGAATTCATAAATAATCTCAAACTGCTACAGATGGACTGACATCTGTCACTTGAGCTGGATGAGTGGACATGAGTGCTCAATCATCTGTGACTCGATTTATGCGTGTAGACTCCTGTAGGAAGTGTGCATGTGTGGGTGTAGTGGGGAAGGGGGAAATGGAGTGAATAGAGAGGGTAAAACCTTCTGTGGTAGATGCTTTCATTTCCATTTCACATATATTGCAGATTTGGAAATACAAATGTCCTGAAGATGCTTACAATCTAGTGGGCAAGATGGACTGTCAAACAAATAATCACAAATAAATGCGTATATTCTGTTTCCCAGAACCCTGTTCTCTTCCTCCGTGAAGAAATCCACAGTTTGAAATAACGGGGCTATTTGTATGCTTTTCAGAAAAAAGGGTAAGCACCCATCCTGGCTGATGCCACAAGACCTTGGCATTTTAGAGGCATTTGAACTGTGGCTGGGAATGAGATTGACCTTAAGGTGCTTCAAATAACTCACCTGCTGATACCTGAAATTTCACTGTTAAGGGCTCTTACTCTTACTTTTTTAAAATTCAAATCTGGGGAAGGGGGGTATGATACACTGCATTTTTAACAATGCAATGTGGTATCAGGAGACTGGGATGTCCAAGGGCCCTGGACCCCCAAAGATGCCCCTGACAGATACCAAAGGGGAGCAGAGGGCAAAAGGCAATCCTTTAATCTTCCTCTGCTGCTGCCTCAGCTGGGCTCTGCCTGCAGCAGGGGAGCCAAAAGGAGGTGGGGGAGAGTAAGGCCCAATCAAAACCCAACGCAGCTACCCAGCCTCACTCTAGTAGCTGTGAATGCCAGAGGCTGAAGGGCCATCTGTGCCCCTGTAAGATCTGCCCCTCCCTACCAGCCCTCCTGGAACAGTCATGCTTTTCTCAATGACAGCTCAGTGACCTCCTGCCTCCGGGAATTGCCGACAGGACTTGACAAGAACTTTTGGGGTTCTTGAAACACACCCAACCGGCCATCCCAACACGTTTGGAAGCCTATCATCAGCTCTCTTGCCCGGAGGGCACTCTCTTTCTAGGGCCAGGAGGAAGAATGTGGAACCCAGTCACCCCAGAGAGGCATGGGAGTGAGGCAGAGAGAGTTCTCTGTGGAGGCTGGAGCACTGCCCTGGGCATGGCCGGGCGGCCCGGCTGGTCTTCACTACAAGAACCTGCACGCTTCCTTCCTCTTAGTTCCTCCCTCCCCAGTCTACCTGGGGGCAGGTAATAAAGTAGGAGGAGGGAGACGGATGGGGAGGGCGAGGAGCCACGTGGTGCCATAAAGCCCAGCTAGAGAGGGCCTGCCGGGGGAGTGTCCAGCCTGAGGAGCCAACGCTCAGAGGGCGCACGGTCAGCTTGGCTAGCCGGAGCGCAGGGGCCTAGGAGAAGGCCATGCTCCGAGGCGGGCCAGGACCAGGCCTCAGGTGCCTGAAGGGGGCCGACGGCTCTGCGGAGGACTTGGAGAGCTCCTGCCTGGAGGCAGGGAGGGATTTTGGGGTGCTGAGGCAGAACGGCGCCCCCCGAAGCCTGGCCGAGGCAGAGGAGGCAGCGGGCAGGAAGCGAGCCCGGCCGGTGCGGTCTAAGGCGCGGCGTATGGCGGCCAACGTGCGGGAACGCAAGCGCATCCTGGACTACAATGAGGCTTTTAACGCGCTGCGCCGGGCGCTGCGGCACGATTTGGGCGGCAAGAGGCTCTCCAAGATCGCCACGCTGCGCAGGGCCATCCACCACATCTCGGCGCTCTCCCTCGTCCTGCGCGCAAGCCCCGCGCCCCGCTGGCCCTGCGGGCACCTGGAGTGCCATGGCCAGGCCGCGCGCGCCGGGGTCTCCGGGGACGCTGGCTCCAGCTCGCCGCGACCCGCACCGCTGCCCCCCGGGCCCAGCTTCGCGCGCCGGGACGCCGCCTGCCCCTTCGCGCCGCCCGCGCCGCGCTGCGCCTCGTGTTCCCTGCACACTCACCTGGGAAGGCCCAGGGCGGCAGCCGAGGCTCCCGGCCTGGCCCAGGCCTTCGGGGGTAACTGGCGCCGATGTCCAGGGGCTCCCTGTGCCGGGCCGCTTCCCTGGCCGCGGAGCTACCTGCGAGCGGGCTCAGGGCTGGGCTACCAGCACTCCTGACCTGGCACCGACGGAACTGGCAGGCCTGGAGGGAGGCCCGGCTGGGAGGCGTGGCAGGATGACTGCAAAAGTGACCACTGGCTCACCATCCTGGGCAGAGTAGAACTGAACGGGCCCAGGCCCGGGCCAGAGGAGAAAAGGAGGTGGCTTTACGAGTGCAAGAAACTTTGGGACTGGGATGGCACCCTCACATGCCAGACGTGGGTGGCAGCTGGGAGGAAGGAGCAGGATCCTACTTGGCTCTTACATTTGGACTCATTGAACTCTTCTGGAAAATGACTTTTGCACTCCTGTGCGGGAGCCCTATTTTCTCCTGCTGCCTTTAGGAGAATGGGGGATTTGTGTGTGGGAGTTGGGTGGGCATCTGGTGTGGCTGGAGGACAGGGTGCCTGGTCCCCTTCCCTTGCCTGAGCTGCTGCCCTAGGTCCCTGATCTGGCGCAGGCACTCAGAAGCAGCCAAATAAAAAGGAAACACAGTCACCTCTGTCTGCTACCATGTTCCTCTGGGCCCAGTGGCCCAGGGTGGCAGGATGGCCTGGGGGGACCCCTTTAGGGTCAGGGTCTAAAACCCACAAGTAGGTACCTGGGAGTGTGGGTTTATGGCAAGCAGTAGGTGTGGCTGAGCACTGTAGGGGGCTGAAGGAAAGAGACACCCACAGACACCCACAGATGACACTTCTCCCTGTGCCCCTGGGAGTGGGAGAGGACATTATCTGGAGAGGGGGAACGAATGGGCGGGAGGCTGATGATGTCGTCAGCCTCATGGCTGGATCTCCCTGCAGAGCTGCTGTCTGCAGGGAGCCACAGTGAGGCTGCAGTGAAAGCCGAGGGCAGGGCCAGGGACTGGGCACTAGTAAGCCCTGCCTGTACCCTGAGCGATGGAGGATGATGCTCCCAAGAAGAGTGGGCCAGTGCGGCCAGGGCTGCTGTGGGGAGGGGCAGACTTGGGGTCCAGGAAAGATTATGGGGAGGAGGGTGAAGGGAGAGGGGCTCAGGCCACGGCGGCCAAGGGAGTGGGGGGTACAGCCAGCTGCCCCTGCTCCCCCGCAGAGATGTCTGGAGAGCTTCCCTGCATCTAAGATGGATGCCCCTGAGCCAGGGTCTGGCCTCACGCAGCCTGACAGGGCCGCTGTGGCAGGCACTGCTGGCTGGGGTGGGGACCCATGTCTATCAGGGGAAGGATGAGCACTTTCTGGTCTGAGAGTGGGGCCCTTGCCAGCTGGAGGGAAGGGTTACCCACAGCCAGCTCAGAATGGGGGTCCTTGTTGAAGCTGTAGGGAATGAGGGTTTCCCGGAGCAGGTGCAAGAGCTGTCACTGACTGCACACTTGGCCTCCTCTGTCCAGCCCACAAGCTCTAGAGCTCCAGATTCGTGGCCAGGACAGGGGGCTGCTGCACAGACCACAGGAAGGCTTTGGCTCTGGGTCAGAGTTCTCATGGGCACCAGCAAAACGTGGGGCTCTGGCCCCAGCCCTGCCCAACAAGCCTTTTCTTTCATGGAGAGGCAGTGCCACTGCCCGATGGAGAAAGATCTAGACTAGTCTGGGATCTAGTCCCTGCTCTGCCACTTTCTAGTGGGTGACCCATCATGCCACTCAGCCCCTCTGAGCCTCTAGCTCCTCACCTCTGACATGGATAATGAGTCCACCTTATGGTGGCTGTGACTTTTAAACATTCATTCATGATGTCCAGTTTCTGATCATTAGAAGGTGTTTAACACATTGTTTTGATTGTATATCGTTATGATCTTATGACAGGCTTGCCTAGATAATGCTTGTCCTTGCTTTGGCCTCAGGTTTTCATTCTCTGGAAACATGATAAAATGACCAGCAAGCCCTGCTTTCCCAAGTGCAGGTTAGAAAGAGGAGCTGAGGGTTCTCACCCAGCAGCACTCTCAGCCTGGGGCGGGGCGAGGCTGTCCCCTGCGGGCGGCAGCTAGCGGGAGTGTTCAGCAGATCTGTGCCTTTCGGGGGAGGGGTCCCAAAGTGCTTGTCTTGCCAGCGGAGTGACCCTGGGGAAGCGATCGGACCGCTTTGAGCAGTGGTCCTCTTCTCTGCCCAGCTCTCAGCATACTTAGGTATGCTGAGACTTAGGACTGCACAGGGGTTGGGGGGCAGAGGTAGGATTGGAGTGGGCATGGACGCATCCTGGACACACGCTTGATACATTTATCCTCTTCTTGTTCATCCAGCCTTTACTGTGAGCCAGGACTACTGGGCCAGGGGGCTGGGGGGTACACCTGCCCCTTCCAGGAGCTCACAGCCCAGAGGGAAAGGGAGAACGAGAGGGGAATGACTTTCTTCAGTTCTCTGCATCCACACTAGAGAGCAGCCTAGGCCAGCCAGCCGGGCAGCAGAAAGAGACAGTTACATCTGTGTGGCTGGACCAGGGCCCACAACTCAGACCCCGCTAGGCAGGCTGCAGCCGTTTGCCGTTCTACAGGAAATGGGCCGAAGGTTCCCAGATCTTCCTGTTAAGTCTGAAACCCCAATACATATGTGAAAATCAATTTTTAGAAAACTCATGTTGAGTCAACACTGCAGACCAAACCCACTTTGCATGATGAATGTGGCCCATGAGTCTCCATTACAAGACCTAAATGAGAACCCATCTGGGGCAACTGCAGACTGGACCCCAGTGGGGCCCACCAGCCCTGGAACCCAAATGGGCTGTCCCTTCTCTCTCCCTCTTCCCCTGGTTCCCTCCCCACCCCACCCCCATCCCTGCAGCCCATTCACCACCATTAGTGCCATTAGATGGCACTGCAAACTTAGCATCCCATGGTGGCAGAGCAAATCTGGATTCCCAAGTCCCCGAATTCCTGCCCATTCAGTTAACAGCTGCCATGGGCCACCCTGGGGACTCCCTTGTTTTTCCCTTTCTCTTTGAATTTTTAAGTCAGAAAGGTCCTTTAATGCTGGGCTCATTCTGTCCTCTAGGCCAGTGCTGCTCAATAGAAATGTCACGTGAGCCACATTTTAAATTTTCTAATAGGCACATTAAAAAAAAAAAAAAAGTAAAAGATCAAATTAACTTTAGTAATGTTTTATTTAGCCCAATCTATCCAAAATATTATCATTTTAATATGTACTCCATATAAAAAAGCATTAATGAAATATTTTACATTTTTTTTTCGGTACTAATCTTGGAAATTTGGTGTGCATTTTATTCTTTTTTATTTTTATTTTTTACCAAGAAACCGGTGAATTTTTATTAAATCCACAGAAATAAAATCCATATTATGAGGGGCTGGGGTACAGGACCACCAGGAAATGGGAACCAGGTGTTTTTTATTCTTAGCACTCATCTCCACTTGGACTAGCCACATTTCAAGTGCTCAATAGCCATGTGTGGGTGGTGGCTACCAGGGACCGTCGAACTGGACAGAGCAGCAGTAGGTCCTGTGGAAGGCCTGAGTCTACCAAGGGGCCTCCTCTGGGCTGGTAACATGGAATTCCGCCCAAGCCGGACACTGACTTAATGCCCAGGGGTCTCAGAGACCCAACTTGCCTGCCTCTGAAGGAGCTTTCCCATTTATAAGGGCAATAACACATTTCTGGAAACTTCTGAAACTCAGCACTGGCTTGAGGTGGGGAAGGAGCTACAATCCGAGACTGAGATGAGGAGGGAGTTGTCCTCCCCGCCTCAATCTCCCTGTCCCGGAAGCCTGCATTTTGAAAGAAAAACAAAATGAGAAACAAAACAATGAGTTTCCTTTATCAAGCAAAAATTCTTAAATTTAATATAGCCAAATTTATCAAGTCTAAAAATGTGCCCCCAAACCACAAACTATTTCAGAAACTTAATTTGCTTCCCAGCCTGTGGCTCTTCTCCGCTCCCTCCGTCCTTGCCTCTGGTCTGCTCTTCATTCTCTGCCTGGTCACATCCCCTCCTCCACCGTGTCTGTCCCCGCCTTGCTGGGAACAGCACTTCTGGAGCCAGGCCGATCATAAACAAAGCCATGTCTTTCTGCTGCAATGGCTCGCTTTGCTCCAAACCAATCCCCAGACCTGGACCAGGGATAGTTGTCTGGTTGAGATAGAGATTGAAATGGGTGTCTCTTTCCATTTCTGGACCTTGGTTTTCTAATCTGTAAAATCAAAGTTTTCAATTTTACAGATTACGAAATAAAAAAACTCCCTACAAATCAACAATAAAAAGATAACCGAATTTTAAAAAATGGGCAAGGGACTTGAAGAGACATTTCTCCAAAGAAGATAGACAAATGGCCACTAAGCACATGACAAGATGCTCAACATCATTAGACACTGAGAAAATGCAAATCAAAACTACAATGAGAATCCCACTCCACACCCACTGGGATGGCTATTTTATATATGTATATATAAATGTACAATAACAAATGTTAGTGAGGATATGGAGAAATTAGAGCCCTTGTACATTGCTGAGGGAATGTAAAATGGTGCAGCCACTGTGGAAAACAGTTTGGAGGTTCCTAAAATGTTAAACATAGAATTGCCATGGCCATTCCAGTCCCGGGTTTATACACATACCCCAAAGGAATGAAAGCAGAGACTTGACAGAGCTCTCTACACCAATACCTCAGGCAGCATGGTTCACGATACCCCAAAGGTGGAAGCAACCCAAGCCTCAGCTGATAAATGGGTAAACAAAATGTGGTAAATCCATAGGATGAAATACTATTCAGCCGTAAAAGGGAATGAAGTTTTGATACATGATACAACATGGATGAACCTTGAAGACAAGCTAAATGAAAGAGGCCAGACACAAAAGGACACATATTGTATGATTCCATGTAAATGAAATATCTAGAACAGGCAAATTCATAGAGACAAAGTAGATTAAAGGAGATTGGAGCATCAGTGCTTAATCAGGGCAGAGCTCCTGTTTTGGGTAATGAAAAGGTTTTAATAATGGATAATGGGGATGGTGGCAAAACATTGTGGATGTAATTGATGCCACAGAGCTGCACATTTAGAAATGGTAAAAATGGCAGACTTTATGTTACATATGAACTACACAAGCTTTGAGGTCATTTCATTTCTAACTTCCCATCCCATGTCATGCATGACCCTAGGATTTTAAACTATTTACAACCCCCTCCAGCACACACACCTGGTGCCTCCTTTTGTACAAGAAGGTAAGGAGAGAGATCAGGGACATAGAGGATAGAGAAAGAGGCAGAGAGGAGGAAACACGAGAACAAAGCCAGAGAGACTCAGAGAGGACCCTCCCAGCTGGCAACTCCCTGAGCAGCTCTCAACCAGGCAGACCTTTGCCCGCCTCGTCAGCACCACAGAGACACTTTGATGGGTACTGGTTGGGGCCCAGTACCTCCTCCCTTACACCCCGTCTCCCTCACTCCTCACCATGTGGTGAGCTGCTTAGAAACCCAGTCAGTGGTCCCTGCTGGTCCAGGCAGAGAGCCTCCCGACGACCACTCTCACGCTCAGGTCGCCCCTGCCCTCCCGGAGCCAGGAGCCAGACTCTGGCCTGGATGCCTCTGGGGTCTGGGGGTCAGAGTCAGGGTGGGACTGATAGTCCAGGGCCCAGCCTGACCCAACAGTGACGAGGAAACATGAGCTTGCTCCTGAAGAAGAAGGCTCGATGCCCCAGCAGAACTGAAGGCACACCCCTCGCCACTCATTTTGTCCTTTTCCCCACCCAGAGCCCCCAGCCCCAAGGAGGAGGCCCTGGAGCTGCAGGGGAAAGCAGAGGCCCTGCTCAAGTCCCTCTGGGCTGGGCTGGGCAGAGCTGGGCAGGGCTGGGCCAGAGGCAGAATGCTGCTGAGGAGGTTCTCTGGGGAGAGGGGAATTGGAAAGGAAAAGCATCTCCGAGGAGGCGGGTAGGAGGGGCAGAGAGGGAGGGAGGCTGTGTGGCATGCACACACACACACACACACCACAGCCTCCCTGCCTTAGCCTAAGCCTCACTTGGAAGAGGAGCGCTCTGCTCTCTGCTCTCTAAGCTTTCTGTTGCTTCCCCGCCCATCTGTGCCGCCAGCAGAACCAGCAAAGTTGGCCTCAAACTTGAACGGAGCTGAAGGCTCCAGCTTCCCAGGAGAGGGGCCAGCGAACAGGCCCCAGCCTCTGGACTCAGCTTGCTTTGGGAAGCCTACTCTGACCTCCCCAGACTCCAGCTGGCCTTCACTCCCTAGGTGGCATCCCTAGGCCCCCAGTCTAGGCTGGGGAATGGTACGCTGAGGTCCCTTTGGGCCCCTAGTTCCAGCCTGGACCTGGAGCAACCCAAGTCCCAGGTCAACATGGCCGACCCCGAGAAGCCTCAGTTTCCCCTGGCACGGGAGCCAGGCACCGCCTCACCCCTGGACCTTCCAGAGATGGAGACGCTCCTCACCAAGGTGGAGGGCAAGGATGACAAGACGCTGAAGCTGTCCAAGTCCCTCTCGGGGGCCCTGGACCTGGAGCAGAATGGCCACAGTCTGCCTTTCAAGGTGATAACCGAGGGGCACCTGGAGGCCCCACTCTCCCGGTCATCCTCCCGGGCCAGCTCAAGGCGGGCATCCTCCATCGTCACCGCCTCCTATGCCCATGACCGAGAGGTCCCCAAAGATTACCTCATCCTTGCCATCGCCTCTTGCTTCTGCCCCGTCTGGCCTCTCAACCTCATCCCCCTCATCTTTTCTATCATGGTAAGTGCTGCTCTTTGTCCCAGGGACAGGGGCCGGGCCCAGGAGTTAGCAGCAGGTTCCCCAGACAGGCCACAGCCCCGCTGCCTCGGGTCTGAAGGAAAGAGCTGGCAGCGGCAGACTTGGAAGGAGCCCTTTTTCAGCTGGCCTGCAGCTTCCCTCTGGAGAAGAGGCCCGGGGACCAGGAGAGCTTCTGTTTGCTATCCCCTCTCATCTCTGCTCCTGGGCCTCACAGGTTGACTTTGCACACAGCCCTCTTGGGTGGAGTTCAGGGAATGCCTGGAGCTAAATCCTGCCGGGAAGAGAGGCAGTGAAGCAGGGAGGGGGGAATGCTCCAGTCCCAGCCCGAGGCTTCTGGGGGCAAGTTGGGGGCCTTGCCTTGGGGAGGGGTTGTCCCGAGGAGTCATCCTTCAAGGGGCTTTGCATCAGCAGAGTTTGCCACTGGCATGGAGTCCCAGGGTCCCATGTCCCCAGAAGCAGAGCCAGCCTCCCCCATCCCAGGCCACGTGGGCTTTGTAACAGCCTTTGCCAGCTCTGATTTCCAAGAGCCAGCAGTGGCTTCCCTGCCACCGGGGCATGTGAGAAGGGGAGTTTGCAGGCTGCTCCTCTGGAGTGGGAGTTCTCACTGGAGCCCTCTAGATCTTGGTGGTTGCGCTGATTTCAGTGTCTGTCTGCCGGGCGGAGGAGGTCTGGGCCACGGGTGAAAAATGTGGGTGTCAGAGGGCATGGCTGGTGGAGCCGAAAGGAGGGACTGGTGGGCTAGACGTCCACTGCTCACACCCTTGCACTGTGGTGCTGTAGGGTTGTGAACAGATTGCCTTTGATTGTCCCCCAAGCAAGCTCGGTAAGTAGAGTTACTTACAGAAGATCCCACAGAAAATGGTAGTAGAGCTTGGCAAGTGACTTTTAAAGTCCAGGAGAGAGAGAGGGGAGAGTGGGCATAGCAATGGCTTCCAGAATGAGGTTAGGAACAAGAGGTAGGGCTAGAGGACTGGGTGGGGAGACTGTCTTCCCTCTAGGGTGACCCTGCTGCTGAGTCACCTATTGCCAGTGCCCACACCCCATCACCCTGGTGCTGTGCTCACTCCTGGGGTCCCCACCCCTGACTGTCCTCTGAGAAAGTCCGTATATCGTCATATATTTTCCATTTCAGTGAGGCCCAGTCTCCAACCAGGGGAGCCCTCCCTGACCTCCATCAAATCCAGTACCACCGGCCAGGACTCTGGGGGACATTGGGAGGGGCCCGAAATCTGAGAGACTTGGTGTGGGCTCAAGAGCCAGGGCTGGGCAGGGCCTGGGATATGGGTCTTCCGCGGTGCTTCCTGAGCTGTCCGTTGTACTCTGTGCATCAGGGTGGGATCAGAGCCAGGCCCCAGGGGTGCAGTCAGTGGCTCAGGGCAGGGCCAGCCTCTTGGTTACAGTGAAAGGCCCCAGGAGGGGAGACAGGCTTTGGGGAGAGAAGCCACACAAGGGCCTGGGAGGAAACAGTTGGTAGAATCTCTCCTGATGGGGGTGGCGGGATGTGGACTGGACAGGAGTTGCCTTTGTCAAAAGAACTGGACCCAAGCCTGTGAGACCACTGAACCCACCCTAGGGTATCTCTATGTCCTTTGAAGTTTCTTGAGTCAGGTGTAGGGGCCCCCAGGCCATGTGCAGGGGATATGGTGCTAAACCAGACACCATAGCTAATCCCCAGGAGCTTCCAGGCCAGTGGGGAGATAAACTTGTAAACAGGTCCCTACAACACACTGTGAGAAATGCCCCTGCTAGACACAAGCACAGAGTATCGAGTGGCCTTGGGCCAGTCACTCGAGCCTAGCTTCTCTCCAGTGTTCCCGTCTGCAAAATGGGTGTAAGCATGACATCTACATTACAGAGCTGGGGGCGGGGCAAGTGAGAGGAGCCACACAAAGTGCTTAAGAACAGTCCAGTACACAGTAGGTGCTATTACAAAGGAATAGCCATTAAGTGGCAGCTGAGAGTCTCGCTAATGGTGTGGGGAGCCATCACTGTATTCCTCCCTCTTTCCTCCCCCCACCCCCAGCTCTCCTTCCACCTCCCACTAGCTCCATCAGAGCAGCGGTGACTGCACTAACTTTGCCCTACCTGAGGCGCTGTGACTACCAGTCCTGCTCAGCGCTGCAGCACCCCGTGAGCCTCCGGGCCTGGCCAGAGCAAGGCTGGCTTCATCCATTTCACTCCCGGGCCAGGCTGAGAAACGTCTATGGTTCTCAAGGCCAGTGAGCTTTCCTGCCACCAGGGAGCGAGACCTCAGGCAGCCAGGGTCTTTTGTCAGCAGCAGCAATAAAAGGAGCATGAACAGACCTGATTCATGTGACCTTGTGCAAATCACTCAACCTTCTTTCTTGGCTTCAGTTTCTTTGTTTATAAAATGGGTTTTAAAACCATCTACCTCGTAGGACTGTTGGGAGGAGTAAATGAGCTAATGTGCGTGAAAGCCCTTAGCACAGAATCTGGGATGTAGTAAGTAAATGCTTAATCAGTGGAAGTGGCTGCTGTTATAATTAATACTAAATGAAAATTTGCAGTGTTGGAAGAAAGAGCGAATCTCCAATGGACAGGCAGTTCTGACTTTAACCAGTTTGGGGATAATGGAGTCTCGGCCCTTATTACCTCACCTGGGGGAGGTGGGCAGCTCTGTCTGTGGTTGTGGTGGTGGAAGCCTTGGAGCAGCCCCTTCCCTGTGGTCTGTTCCTACAACAGGGGGGAGAGCTGCGGAGATGCAGGGTGGCTTCAGCCCGTCCTTTCTTGGGAAGTTTTGACAATCGGATTATTGACTGATATTCTGTCAGCTCAGCACGTTTCATCATACACTCATTCTCTTAAGCATTCATCCATTCACTCACCAAATGTGCTGAGCCCCCACCAGGGCCGACAGTCAGCTGGCATGCAGACACATGGCTTAAAATATTGACAAACTTCTGAACTTGCTGCCTCAAGCCCCTGGAGCCTTCCCAATGCCTCCCATCCACCACTGCAGCTGCCCTGACCCCCCTCCTGGAACTCCTCCCCAACTGCCACTACCCCTACGCTCTTCAGCAACTGAAGGGTTAACCCTGCACCCAGCAAATTACTCCAGAGTCCCTTTTGTTTGTGGGTTCCCAAGCCCAGAAGTCATTAATGGTGTCAGACCTCAGAGTGGAACCAAGGACATGGGACCGTCACTGGAGTGAGGTTCAGGTCCGTGAACAGGGCAGCCCAGAAACGGCGTGGGAGCTGAGAGAGGGCGTGGAGGGGACACAGGGGAGCATGGCCCTTTGCCTTGAGCTGCCAGGAGGTGTTTGGTCTGAGTGGAAAGACTAACAGCTGACCAGTTGCCATAATTCTTGTCAGTTCCCTTCAGGTGGGAGGGTCTGGGCCCAGACTGACAGGTGGAGGAAGCTCCTTTCCTAGAAGTTCTGTTGTCATCCTCCTCTGGCTGGCCTCAGCCTCCGGCAACTTTCCCCAGCGTCCTCCCCGCCCACCCTCTCTCACACTCTCCCCAGTGTTTCCTCACTGAGAGTAACCCGAACTCATTTTTCTCCTCACTGTTGCAATCCCAATTGGTCTATTAATTCACGGTCAGTTCAGTCATTACGGCAATTAACCCAGCCTTCAATTTGAGCCATTCTGTCTGTGGGCAGATGATGCCACTTCAACAGGATGGGAGAAAAGCCGGCAATTTACTCATAAAAAGAAATGAAGGCCTATACTGAGTGCTGACGGTGGGCCAGGAACATCTACATCCTGACGTCCTGCGAGATAGGTCTGTTGTCCCCAACCACAGGAGAGGGAGCTGAGGCTTAGAGAGGTCCGATGGTTTGCCTGAGCTGTTTGCCACGAGCTGGGATGGTGATGCCAAAGCCTGTTCTCTCTGCACTCTATGCTGCTATCCCAGGAGCAAGAGGACCATGTCCAAGCCGGATTTGCGGGCTAGCTGGCCACGATTTAGGGGTCTACTCTGGAAGTAGATATTTTCCCTCCATTTTACAGATCAGAAAACCAAGGCTTACAGGACAGTGTACATGGGACAGGGGGTACAAAGTGCCTGACACACCAAACCAGCCCAAAGCAGGCTGCTCTGTGCCATCAACCAGTCCCAGTTCATCTCCTTCAATGGTATCTCTCAGGCTCTAAGGAACATGTGTGACTGAGATACACAGCCTGATGGCTCTGGATAAAGGAGACATGGGGCTTCACGGCTCAGATTGGCTGGAGCACAGCGGTTGTGGAAGGGAAGAGTAAGGGATGAAATCAAAATGTAAAGCTAACCTGAGTTTGGACTTTATCCCATGGACAGTGGAAGACACTGAGTGGGAGCAATCACCTCAGCCACCGTCATCTTGCTGAACTTTTGCATTAGCCCCCTCCTTGTCTCTCTGCCTCCCCTCTGAGCCCCACACTACAGCCAGAGAGGTCTTTTGGGAACCTGTATCCAATCACATCCTTCCCCCGTCCCTGGCTTTACATCCTTCACTGGCTCCCACTGCTTCTGGGATGAGGACCAGCCTCCTTCTTGTGCTGGTAGAGCCCTGCCCAACTCTGTAGCTTCATCTTCCTCACTCTCTCAGCCCCAGCCACCCTGGCCTTCATCCAGTCCCTCCTACTTCATTAGTCAACAACTACTTATTGAGCATCTACATATTTGCCATGCAGACCCACAGGGCCTTTGCACATGCTGCCTGGAATAGTCCTCTTCCTCTTTTTTTTTTTTTTTTTTTTTTTAAAGGTATTTAATTCTTACTTATCCTTCACATCTAAACTCAAATGTCCTTTCTCCGACTCTTCCCTTTCATATCTCTCAGGACCATGTACCTCTCCTTTGTAATACTACCCCCAGTTGAAATTTTACCTTTATTTGTATGATCACAATGAAGGTCAGCTTTCCCAGCATGCTGTAAGCTCCATGAGGATAGGAACTGGGACCATCTTGCACGGAGCCTGGCATAAACGTCTGTGGAGTTAAATGGTGGTGTGGGGAATAGAATGGAGAAAGGAGCTTGGAACCTGGGGATCTTCAGAAGGCTGTGGCTCGGGTAAGAGTAGAAATGGAATTGACTAGAGAGAAAACTCATTAGTGGGGTGCAATGGGAGAGGAGTTGTGACTGAAAGGAAAGACTTGGGATGTTGCCAGTAACTGGGACTTGGGCAAGTGGGAGGAGGAACAAGACAAGGAGCAGATCTGGGAAGAAGGAAGCCGTGGTTTGGGGCAAAGTGGGTTCAATGTCGCCCTGTGACAGCAGGTGGTGCTGTCCTGGAAGTAGCTTGGAACAGAACCACTGGGGTGGGGCAGGGGGTATTCTGAGAGGTGAAGAGGACAGAACCTGGGGATGATTCTGAGGTTAAATGAGATAGTTTAGGGAAAGTCTGTAGCAAAGTTCCTGGCACAAAGCAAGGGCTCAAGAAATCATCATCATCATCATCATCATCATCATCATCATCATCATCATCAAGGTACCTGACCACATTTCTATGCTAAACTCAAGGTCCTCAAATGACCAGAACACAAAATAGCTGAATGACTGGCCAAGACCTTGAAAGCAGTCACACCGTGGTGAACTGCCTGTGCCAATTCCTAGGGAGGCAGAGGCAAGGCCAAGAAGTCCAAGAAGAAACAGGAAATTCTAGAGCTCGAGCAAGCTGGGAGGTCCTGGGGCTAGCCCCTCGCAGCAGGCTGAGCCCTGCGCTCCCACAGGCAGGGCGCCCGAGGCCTGCCGTAGGATATACCTCCTCCTGAGTCGCCCCAGGATCCTCTCTCCGGATCCTTTCTATCCTTGGACTCTCCCTCCTCCACCCGATTTCACCAGATTAAGTAGGTCCAAGAAAAGAAGAGCTCATAAGTAGTGGGGCAGAGTCAGTATTAGAAAAGTGGACCCCCAAAAAACCGTAAGTGGCTCCACTCTGCTGCCCAACCTTCCCAGTATAGCCCCAAGAGCTCCTCGCCTTTTTTGTGTGGTCAAGGATGTGCTCTCAGGTGCTAAATGGGGGAAGGGAGGATCATCGGCTTTGAGTTCCTTGGTGGCAAGAGGGGGCCGACAGAGGAAAAGAAGGCAGGTCTGTTGGGCCATAAAGCCACAGAGGCTGCCTCAGGATCCCGGTGCAGCCCCAGAATCAAGCTATGGGGTGCGCTGCAGCCTGTCGGGGCCTGGCCTAGCTGCTCCTGCCAGCTCAGCGTGGCCTGGACTTGCCCCCACCCCCCTGGCCCTCAGTCTCCACTGTCCCACCCACCACTGCCACTCTGCCCTGTCACCTGTCCTGAGAGAATGTGCCTTGCATTGCTTGGTTCTGCTTCCAGCTGTCTCTGGCCAGTAAGGAGCAGGCTTGGTTAGGGGTCCCCACAAGAGATCTGGGCCATTTTGGAGTCCAGGCCATTTCCCCAGGAGAAGCTCCCTTCCTCTCGCCTTGGGGGGCTGCTGGAGTGTGGGCTGCAGTGGGAATGGCCAGGTGAGGGGGTCTCCTGCAGGGCTGCTGAGGCCTGCTGGGGCTGAGGTCTCTGCCTTCCTGTCCCCACAGTCACGAGGGAGCATGCAGCAGGGGGACCTGGATGGGGCCCGCAGGCTGGGCCACCTGGCCCGGCTGCTCAGCATCACCTTCATCATCCTGGGGATCGTCATCATCATCGTGGCCGTGACGGTCAACTTCACAGGTGAGGCCCGGCTGCCCGGAGCAGAGCTCGGCCCCCTAGGCCGAGGGTGGCGGAGAAAGGGCGAGAGCAGGTGGGGGCCACAGCCTTATCCTCTCACACCAGAAAAGTGACCAGCCAAGGGCATTAGTGTTCTGCTTTGTCTTGGGCCTGGAGAGGGAAGCACTAGAAAAGGATGTGGAAAGAGCTCGTGCCTGGGAGTCTGAGGACACAAGCTCAGGGCTCCGCGCTGAGAGTCCTGCGGCCTGGGCTGCTGTTTTCTTTGGCTGAGAGTTGGTGTTTTCAGGTATAAAATGGTCAGAAGAGGCCTCCACACAGAGGCTTCTGTGGGCATCACCTGAGCTAATGGGTGTGACTCTGCTTGTAAACTGGGCTTGACATGCCAGCATTCCTCCAGAGGCAGGTAGTAGCACTTCTGTGAGCACCCCGCGGTGGCCTGGTGGGGTTATGCAAGACGGGGAGCCATCTTCAAAGGCAACCCTTAGCTGCTCCCAAAGCCCTGCAGCCTTATGGGGCTCTGGGCCGCACAGGTCAGAGTTGTCCATTTCCTTCCCCCTCATACTCGCATTTAAAGGTCCCCAAGCACCTATTCTCTCTTGCAGTGATCAACCTAAGCTTCTCCCCTAAAGACTCTGCTACTCAAAATGTGTCCATGGACCAGCAGCATCACCTGGGACCTTGTCAGAAATGCAGACTCTCAGGCCACACCCAAGACCTACTGAATCAGTATCTGCATTTTAATAAGATTCCCAGGCCATTAATTAAAGTTTGGGAGGCACTGGTCTAGAAGATGGAGTGCTCAACTTTGGGAAGGAGGCCTGGGATTCAGCTGTGAGACAGTGACCGTGGCCACTTCCAAGAGGGGCAAGCTCAGGTTTGTGATCAGCCTGCCTGGATTCAAAATTTAGGTCCCCCTACTTTCTAGCCGTGTGAATCGGAGCACGTACTCTCTCTCGTCCTGAGTTTCCTCCATCAGTGCAGCATCTGATAAGCATTCAGGTTCATGAGAGGCCTGAGCCCAGGAGCCCAGGGCGCTCCCCTCAGTACCACTTTCCCCTGCCTTAGTCTCCTTTGTCTTGCTGCTGTTCATTAGCCAGGACTTTTTTGGTGGCAAGTGACAACTACTGAATGCAAATTGGCAAAGGGAGTTTGTTAGCTTTCCCTAAAAAAATTAAAGCATGGACTATTGTGCTCAGACTATTTCAACAGGAAGCTGTCTCATGCTTAGTCCTGTTTTCCTGTGCTGGCTTCATTCCTAGGCAGGCTCTCCCCTTAAGATGGCAAGATGGCAACCAGCAGCTCCTCACAGTAATACAGTAGGGTAAAAAAGTGCCTCTTTCCCAGGGGTGGACAGCAAAAGTCCCAGGACTGATTCTGACTGGCCCAGTTAGTGTCACATACCCACCCCTGACCAATCACTGGGGCCACGGTCCTCTCACTGGCAGGGACTCAGTTCCACCAAGAGCTCCTAACCAAGGAGATTGCAACCCTGTACCTTGCCCCTGTTACCATTTCTCACTAGGAAACAAAAACCCAGATCCTCAAAAAAGACTCAAAGATGGTGGACCCATTATTCTGAGTCCTGTGCTGCCGTAACTATTCTTTTTCTTTTTTCCTCTCTCTTTTTTTTTTTAGATGTACCTGAGGGCCAGGGATTGAACCTAGGACCTCGTATGTGGGAGGCTGGTCCTCAACCACTGAGCCACATCAGCTCCCCTGAGTTGTTTTTTCATTTGTTTGTGTTTTGCTTGTTGTTTTTTGTTTTTGCTTTTGTTTTTAGGAGGCACTGGGAACTGAACCCGGGACCTCCCATGTGGGAGGCGGGTGCTCAACTGCTCGGGCCACATTCACTCCCCATAACTGCTCTTTTCTTTACAGTTCAGAAGAATTCAAATTAACCAGGGAGCTGTCCTAGCAGAGGCAGGCCCTGGCAGATGGAGCGCTCCGAACACACACCCCCACACACCACACAAGGATGGGCTGGAGCTCCCCAAGCCCCGGATGGTGACTGCCAAGCATCTGCTGTGCCCCAAACTGAAAGCACAAACTCGGACAGAAAGTCCCAAGTCATCCCATTGACAGCCCGGGTGAGATGGGAAAAGCTAGAGGAAGGAAGGGAGGGAGTGGGGAAGGAAATGAGATTTACTTTGATGGGTAATGTGGGACATCTCATGGACACTCCCTGGCGTTTTGACCCCAGTGTTGTAGCTTGTTTCTCATGCCCACAATTTCTTGGGGTCTACCAAGTAGTGTAGACTGCCAGATGAGAAGAAACCAGCCACACTAACAAGAGAAACTATGGCGGGGAGAGCAGCAGGGGACTCCCTGCATGTCTGTGGATAAGGAACAAAGACATGGGACTGTATCTTTTGTATTTTTCTTGAGCCGGGAAAAGGCAGCTCACATGCCTCGTACCACAAGCCCCTGCCTTCCCAGCCTGCGTCCCAGCCGACTCAGGGCTGCCTGCCGCTCAGCACGCGCCCCAGTGCCCCAGAGCTGCATGCCTGGTGCTGCTGCCCTGGGAGGAGGCCACTGAAAGGAACGTGGGCAGGTGAAGGCGGCGGAGGGACAGCAAGGCGGTGGACCTCTCCCCAAACTTCCCAGCCTCAGGAGCAGCTCTGTGGGGTCTCGGGTCCCAGCAGTGTCTCCAGGACAGCCTAGTCCACCTGTTGCTACCTGACTGCGCTGGAGCCTGGGGCAGCAGCGAGTTCTTCTGGGCCTGAGCGCTCCCCCTGCACAGGCCTGGGCTTCAAGCTTGGGTCCCCTCGCGGAGCGGCTCAGTGGGGCCCGGGATCCCGGCTCCCAGCCCAGCCCCCCCGGGGTGCTCTGACTGCCCGACGCTCTGGGCCTCACCCCCTCGGCCCCCGGGCTACCCACAAACAGCAGAGGCTTTCTCTGGAGGAGGCTTCCTGTGGACTCCCAGGCTGTTAGGGGTGTTTGTGCTGTGGGAAGGGCAAATGGGCTGGAGAGTTTTTGTGAAGGTTTTGGTGAGTCTAGAGGCTCTTCAGACAAAGGGAAGGGCTTGGATGAAGGTCCAGTCTGAGGGTGAGGGGGGTCCTGGGTCTGGGAATGCACTTCCACACCCGGAGGCAGGCGGGTGGGTGCCTGGGCCTCTCCGTCTCAGGCTCAGGACACCTGGCAGGACCCAGCGAACACCTGAAAGGGGCCGAGCAGGGCCTCTCAGCCTCAGTTTGGCGCCAGTGATTCTCCAGGGGCTGTCTGGCAGAGGTTCTGCCTGGAGCCCTCTCCTGCTCCTCAACTCCCAGGTCCTCAGAGAAGAATGCTCCAGGGTTTCCTGCCCTATTAGGCCCCACTAGCTGCCAGCATCACTGCAGCATGGGGAGGCCAGTCCCTGGTCATAGTCAGACTGGCCGAATGAAGGTGGGCAAAGTATGCTTCCCTGCTGTTGGCCCGGCTCCTCACCCTCCTCAGAGGCTCTTGGGAAGGAGCCTGTTAGCACAGGGCTCTGTGTGGCCGTGGGGAGGCAGGGGTGCAGGGCCCCTTTGGGGCTGGCATTCCTACGTCAGTCCTCAAACGCCAGCTCCTCCACCTGGGGAATAAGCGCTCACCTCTTCCAACACTAATGCAGGGGCCCATTGGATTGATTTCATGGGATCTTTGAGGCCAAAACAGAAATGCACCTGTTTGCCAGGGGAGGAATGAGCCAGAGTACTTTTGTCACTTGCTCAGGTCAGGCCGGGGGAGAAGAGAGGTCTGTGGAATTGGTCATTCACAGGCAGTGGCTCCAGAAGGAGGGGTCATGAGCTGGCATTCTCCCGGCACAACCCAGGGGTTGCCAGCTTCAACCACCACTGCTGACCGGAGGCTCAGCAACCCAGGCAGAGAGAAACCGAGGGCAGAGGTGGGGCTCTGTGCAACTGGAAGCTACACACACCCAGGCCTTCCCTGTCCCCCGTGGTCACGTCACACACCGACATGACCATGCACTCATTCACATGGTACACGTTCGTTCACACACAGAGCCCAGAACATTCGAAGGCCCTATTTAGGAGCAGCAAAAGGGAGGGGGAACAAAGTCACCCCCAGGAACAGGCACAGCTGGAACTTTCTTAAACTGTTCAGGCAAGATGGGCTTGAGAGTTTCCCAGTGGTCCTGAGGAAGCAGCTCATTGGCCTCAAGGTGTGTGGGAGGAGCAGAGCTCCCTCCAGCAGAGAGGGCACAGGGCAGGAGGAAGGCTTTGGGGGCCCCAGGTGAAAAAGTCTGAGAGAGAAGACTGTGCCCCACAGCCCCTGCCTGCAGGCTGCTTGGCACCCCCAGGCCTTGCTGAAGCTGGAAGGAAAAGTGGTCCTGCGGGCCCCGCTCCGGGGCGCAGCTGCCGGCCACCTGGACACAGCGGCACCTGGCCTGGGCTTTGAGCCAGCTCCTCCCCACCCCTCCCCACCGTCACCATACACACCAGTTGGCTCCTCTGTATTTTTTGGCATGGAAAGAAATAAAGCTGAGCATACGTGCTCACCTGGGTCTGAGTGTTTGTACTGCTGGGGTCAAGGGGGCTCCCCACCCCAACTGAGGGAGGTGGGGGGCAGCCACCCAGCCTGCTGATCCCCAGAGTTGGGGCTGGGATCTGGGCACCAGAACCCGGCACACTGGGGCAACGTCGCTAACGCGAGCCGTCCTCCTGGGCAAGTCATCTGCCCTCTCTGGATCTTGGTTACTCCAGCTGTCAAAGGAGAGCATGGTGCTGCTCTCCATCTGCCCTGAGCTCTGTCTGCATATGAGCAAAGGCCACAGGCATGGAGAGAGGTGGGCAGGAAGGCAACATTTGCTGTCTGCCCGGCACGGTCTCTGGCGAATCCACGTGGCGATTCTACGGGGTTACTGGTATCATTACCCCTGGGTTCAGATGGGTAAATTAAGGCTCAGAGAGCTTCATGGTATGTCCAAGGGCACACTATGCCTGGCATACAGAAGGTTACTTAATAGATGGTGAAATGGCCCGAACTCCTGTCTGACCCCAAAGTTGGTTTCTTTTCACCATGCTTTGCTGCCCAGAAAGGAAAAGCTCTATGGAAGGAAGTGAGAGATAAATTGTGTGGTGAGGAGGGGGATCCATTTCCCAGGCTGCAGCACAAAGCAGGCAGGGGTTGCTTCACTGTGGCCAGTGGCGAGGCCTCGGGTGGGGGGTGCTGGCGGACACCTGGGGGCCAAGTCAGGGGGCAGCCGGTGGGGAGGGAGGGAATCCCACGTGGGGACGAGGCACGGCCTGCCTGGAGCTCTGTGGTGACAAAATCAGGAGCGAGGGGCTGGAGAAGGGCAGGAAGAGGAACAGGAGGGCAGGGCACAGGACCAGAGAGACAGCAGAGCAGAGTGGATCAGGGCCTGGGGGAGAGGCTGGACTGCTGAGCCCCTTGGGGCAGCTGCTTAGCCAAATCTGAACCGGGGGCTAATGCTCACGGAGCCTCCCTCACAGAGTGGCTGTGAGCATGCCCGAGATGAGCCATGTAAGGACCCTGGCCCGCCAGCCCATCTCCCTCCGTGAGCCGATTGGGGCAAAATGAGCCCAGAAGCCAGAATGTTGGTCGGGACTAAGGACCTCTTCCCCACTTCTGTTCCCATCACTGCCCACCCCGCCTTAGGTCAGAGGGTCCCCCACCCCAGTCCAGTGTGAGGAGGGCTGGGCCCTGCTACCTCACCTGTGCACTCACAGGGTGCACGTTTTACACACTGCTGTGGACACAAATGAAGATTACACAAATGAGAACAAACAGAGGCCACCTGCACAGCGCTGGCTCTAGCAGGGGAGTCAGCCACCATCACTTGCATTTGGCCAAGACTCAAAGGCAGGCAGAGGAGTGGGAAAGCGACACAGAGGAGCAAAGGGCAGGCTTCGGGATATGCCCTGGTCAGAGGCTGCTGGCAGGGGGAGCTGGGGGCGGCTAACCAGAAGCGGGGCATCCTGTGTGATTGGGTAGGGAGCATATTTGCCTTTCTTTGGTTGGTCTTAAGTTGGACAAAAATTAGGGGAGCTGTCAGTTGTTGATCAAGTCCTGGCTATTTTGGGTGGATGGTTACAGAGATTGTGGTTTGGCTCCCTGAACTGATTGCTGCAAGTGGTAGGTCAGAGTTTCCTGGTCACTGTTCATTTGAATATTCAGTCCCTCACTCCATAAAGGTTTGTGGAAGAAAGAGCAAATAATTGCCCTATGTACCCCAACTGTACCTATTCTGACCCTAGCATTCTGGCTTAGCCTCCCATGGAGGGATAGGACGGGGATCACCTGGGTAGCCTCCCATACTCCCCCAAAGCCACCCCTACTGTCAGGCCCATTCCCGCCTCCTCCATAAACTTCTCTTAAGTACCTACTATGTGCCAGGCCCTGTGCCGGACCTTGGGAACACAAAGATGAACAAGGACAGGCTTCCTGGAGGGTTGACCTTTGACCTAAAAGCAGTTCAGTGGAAGGAAGGTCAGAGTTCGTTGGGTGGCTGGTGGATGAGTCAGTGGGCACTGGGTGAAGGCGGGTGGCAAGAGCAAGGTGGGGCCTCCGCCTTGGCTTCGTCTCCCTCAGGCTGCCATCTCTCTGTGGCGCTTCCTCTGCTAGGTGCCGTCATGACTCACTCATGCCCTTCTTGTCGTGCCCCTGGCCTGGGGGGCTGTCCCAGGAGGTCAGGGGAGCCAACGCACAGGAAGACAGCGTCCATCCTGAGCCTCCCTGGTCAAGTGGGTGCTGTGCCTGTGGAAAGTCATCCCAGCGAGACTGTGTGCGCAGGGAGGGGGAGGGGGAGAGCTTCCTGTATGCCAGGCGCTGAGCTCCGTGCTGCACACCTATCATCTCAGTTAATCCGACGTCTCCACGGGGTACCCTCCCGTTTTACTGAGTGGCCAGGGGACTTGGCCAGAGTCGTGCTGTCAGGACTGGAGGGACAGGATTGTCCTTGACAGTGCATGTCCTGGTGGCAGGAGCCTCCCTGGCCTTGGAAAGTCCATGAGTTCTTCCAAAGGGGCTGGCGACTTCTGCGCCCTCTAATTACACTGCCTAACACGGGACGGGCATGTTTCTCTGCAGCTTTTTGTTTCAGTCCTGCATCGCTGTGATCTTTTCAAAAAGCATTTTAAGCATTACTCGGGGATCCAAAGGAAGACGAAACGCAGCCAGTGTGAGGCTCCGCATTTGATAATGCTCAGAAGAACAAGTACCTCCTCACGCAGGCGCGGTCGATGACAGCCACATCTCCTTACTGCCCGGCTTGGTGGCCTGGAAGTTTCTTTTGGTATAATTTGTCAGACACAAGCCAATTTCAGAAGCTTTAAAATAGGGGGTGGGAGGAGGGGGGCATGTGCCTTGTTGGAGCTCCCGCCACGCAGGGGGCTTCAAATGACAGATGACCTCCTGGGACAGGGGCCTCGTCTCTCTGCACCTCCAACACCCCATCTGTAAAATGGGGTTATAATCTGCTTTGCACAGGCCCCAGGGCTGCTGGAAGCTCAGGGCCGTGTGGGTGTGAGGGGGCCTGGTGAACTGGGAGAACTGGGTGAACCTGAGTGGCGCTGATAACTAGGTCCTGGGGACACAGCCTGGCAACTACTTATCCCAGCGTCAGGGAGGTTGTGGGCTCTCCCAGGTTGCTCTCCTCTCCCCCGCCCCAGCCTGGGTCCCCACTCTCTGACACATGAACTTGAGCAGGCCATCCTCTCTCTGGGCATCAGTATCCTCATGGAAAAGGAGTGAGCAGGGTTCTCGATCCTGGCTGCCTATCGGAATCCCCTGGAAGCTTTAATGATATTGCTGTCTGGGTTCCACCTCTAAGGAATCTGGCTTACTTGGTATGGGGTGCAGCCTGGGCATCTGAGTTTTTAAAAACTTCCCAGGGATGGAGGCGGATGTGGCTCAAATGGTTGGGCATCCGTCTGCCATATGGAAGGACCTGGGTTCGATCCCCGGGACCTCCCGGTAAAAAAAAAACAACTTCCCAGGGAGCAGGTGTAGCTCAGTGGTTGAATGCCTGCTTCCCATGTACGAGGTCCTGGGTTCAATCCCCAGTATTTCCTAAAAGGAAAAAAAAAAGCTTCCCAGGTGATGCTATGGTCAGTCTAGGCTGGGAATACTGGTCTAGACTCCAGAATCTCACTCTTCAAAGTGCGGCCCCTGGATCATTTGCATAACCAGCACCCTGGGCTGCACCCTGACCTGATACATTGGAATCTGTTCTTCAAGGTCCCAGGAGATTCATATGCATTTTTAAAAAAACAATTTATTGAAGTGTATCATTCATACACAAACATACATAAACTATAAGTGTTCAGTAAACATTGTGAACTTACAAAACAAACTTTAAAGTCTCAGAAGCTGCGGGCCTAGATGCCTGAGGCCGCCTCCGCTGGAGCCCTGGGTGGGCCAGTGAAGCTGCAGTCTCAGAAAGGTGTGTGTGAGGGGGGAGGGGCGCCTTGGACCCTGCCTTCTGCAGTGGGTCCTTTTCTTCCCCTCTAAAACGAATAATTGGGGAAGCAGCTGTGGCTCAATCAGTGGGGCTCCCGTTTGCCATATGGGAGGCCCTGGGTTCGGTTCCCGGGGCCTCCTGGTGAGGGCGGGCCCGCCCGCACGGTGTGGTTGGCTGGCCCAGCAAGCACAAGCGGCAAGGGGGGGATAAATGAATAAATAAATAAAATCTTTAAAAAAAAAAAAAAAAAACGAATAATTGTTTTTCTTTGCTTCTTTCTACAAGGATTGTAACAAACGGAGAAAATCTAGGCAAAGCTGAGAAGCAAGAGAGGGACAAGAAAAACAGCAGCTAAGTTTGGGGTATCACAGCAGAAGCAGCCTGCACCTCACTTCCTAGGGTATTCGCCAGGGAGGCTACGCTTGTGTAGAGTGGGTGGTGTCCGAGGGCCAGGGTGGGCATGGAGCCTCAAGGCACCCCCATTCAGTCCTGGACCTGCCAGAACCTGCCCAGGGAGGAAACCAAGAAGATGCCTTAGAACTGCTCAGGTGGAAACTCCAGCCAAACCGAACACCCTGGCTGCTTCTGAGGCTCTGGCCCAGACTCTAGGCCCTGGAGAAAGACAGAGGAGGAGGGGACCCTGGGGCGCTGTGTGGGCTCCTGCTTCCCTGCCCTGGGCCCGCCCAGGTCTGTATGGTGCCTTAGTGCTGATTGCAAAGCGGCTCCCCTCTAGGCAGAGGAAAGGTGCCCCTCAGGGCAGACAGATTGTGAAAAGGTGCCCATTCTGGGGTGCTAGCAGCTCCTGCACCCAGTCTGGTGAGCTGGGGGCAGCTGGATTTCAGAGGCCTGGGTGGGTGCGGCCTGAGCAGGTACAAGCTGTGCTGCCTTCCCGGTGGCCCTGCCACCCGGCGGAGAGGCCTCTCTGGAGAGGCACGGAGGGTCAGCGGGCAGCTGGGCCAGCCGGGGCTTCTGCCTCCTGCATTATTGATCTGCTGCTTGGCCCAGGGGATGAATAATTCATCAAGGGAAGGAAGCAGCGAGGGTTGAAAAGTGGAGGCATCCCAGCTCCTCTCCACCTCACTCTGGGTTTTACTTATCTTTGCTTAATGGGCTTCCAAGGGGAAGCTGCCTAGAATCTGGAGCTTCTCCTCCTGCCCGCAGGGCAGGTCCAGGAGGCCTCCCAGCACCGAACCCCCTGCCTACCCGGGACTGGCTGTCCACAGCCCGCAGGAGCTTGCCTTGACCTGCTTCAGGTCGTCTGGGGCTCCAGACAGCCTCTCTGAGCCTCCACTTCCTCATGGGTTAAATGGGGACAATAATACAAGGTGCACTGTAGCGTGGATGAGGAGAACCTAGCACAGTCCTGACCCACAGCACATGCTCAGTAAACACAAGTGGTCAGTGTGGGTGTTATTTGTAATGAATGACTGAGGAGGGCTGAGGGACCAGCTGGGAAAGAGGTGTGCCCTGGATGATGGATGGGCCTGCGGGGCGTCGAGGTGGGGTCAGGACTTCAGGGGAGTGGGACTCTGGGTGCCTCTGGGGCCTCTCTGGACAGAGTGGGAGGTGGAGTGGGAGAGGACATCAAGAGATTCCTTCAGGGATTTTTTCCCCTCCATGATGAGACTTTTCCAAACTACAGTCTCAGGGGCTGCGAAGCAGGCTGGGAAAGGCAGTGCATCGCCAGGACGTGGGGTCAGGGCTGCAGGCACTGGAACCTGGCAGGCCTGGGTCCAGGCCAGCCCTTGGGCTCAGTTCTGTTCAACGGTTCCATTTAACACATATTTATGGAAGGCTGTTGTGGAGTGTACACATCTCAGGACAAGCTCCTTTTTTCTATAGGTCAACTTAATTTCTACGTTGTGCTGGGTGGCAGAAACTTAAGCTCAGGCAGTTAAGATTTCTTTGTTCCTTTCCAGGGCTTACCTTAGCGAGCTAAGGTTGAGGACAAGGGTGGCAACAGCCTGGTCCTTGCTGTGGTCACTGAGATGTCCTCATTTCATTGGCTGAAGTCCTGCGACTGAGCCGACCTTCTCTCAACTTCAGCTCCAGCTTTCATGCAGCTGCCCCTTTGCCCCTTTCATGTACTCATGGATAATTGAATTGCTTCCTCACTGAATCCATTAGGAAATGTGTTTGGCTGGGCATAACAAAGGCCCCCCAAACAGTGGTGTACACAGAGTAGCATTATTTTTTCTTCATTTAATAAGAAGTCCAGAGGTAGGCAGTCCAGGGAGGTGCAATGGCTCCATGATGTCATCATCCATGTCCCAGGTGCCTTCAGTCTTCTTGCTTTACCATCCTTGCCTAGGGCTTTTGTCCTTACACATTTTACCTCATGGCCTCAGGTTGGCTGCCACAGCTCCAGACATTTTGGATAGTGAGAAAGAGGAAAGGGGGAAGAGAAAAAGGGTGTGTGAAAGCTGAGTAGGTTCCCATCTAGTGATTTCTGCTTTCCATTCTTTCACCCCAGCTGTGTTGCATGACAACTCCAAGCTGCAAGGGAAGATGGGAAATATAGTCATTTCAGCTGGGCTCACTGCTGCTCCAAATAAAATCAGGGTTTTATTAGAAAAGAAGTGAGAATGGATGCTGAGTAGCTGTATTTGCCAGGCTGAGCTGCAGAAGCTGTCAGGTTGTCCCAGGTGCCACCTGCTCAGATCCATCATGTAATGTCACCTTCTCTGGGGTTGTGTTCTCCTTTCTACCACTCAACCAGAGAAAGGAGTTCAGACACCCTCTGTTCTTGGATCCTATAAACTGGTCTGAGGTTGCCTTGTCCACCCCCTCAGGACCACCACCACCACTGTGGAAACACAACCTTGGAGAAAGCTAGGGAGCAGGGCCCCTTCTCAGGGGCCCACACATATGTCCTCATTTCTTCTCACCAGAGAATCTTGAGGTAGCCTTGTTCTGATTCATCTTACATTCATTCTCCTAAATCTATGGCTGAAGCCCTAGTTCTTTCTATTTCTCCCAAAAAAACCAGTCTCTTGAAACTCAAAAGCCAAGAATTGACTCCTCTTATCTGCTTTTTGAGGGTTTTTCTTATTCTGTGGTGAGGAATGTGAACAGAGGAGGAATTGAGGATTTGAGGAAATACAGAAAAGGAAAAATAAAACAGTTAATATTCCAAAATATTATCCGGCCCCAAATACTCTATATCAAATGTTTTTCCTAGTTATAGGGGCATGAGCCTATAACGCACTGTCTCTGCTCTCAAGTTTCTTGCAGACTAGGAGGGAAGAGAGCCATGTAGACAGTCAGAAGCCCAGGGGGTATACAGAGCTGGCAGGAAGCAGCTCAGAGGAGCGAGAATGAGCACTCACTCACTCTGAAGAATGAGTGAGTGCTCGCCAGGGGAAGCAGGGAGAGTGAGCCAAGACGCAGAAGTGTGGAATTGCAAGGTATGTACAGAGGGCATCATGCTACTTGACACTCTGGAGGGTAAACCTGGAGGTGGGAGTAGACGGGTAGTGAGGAGCAGATCACAGGAGGCTGGGGGCCCGGGCTGTGGCCAGGACTCTGTCCTCGGAGAACTTTATTTGGTTCCTGGTTCCTGCTGTAAATGGAGCACTCCATCTCTCCAGAGTCAGGGTCTTACCTCTCTTTGGGTCACCTACTCCAATCTGCCGTATCAGAAGGGGATATTTATTTCTTATCTCTCAACTGCTTTTATCTTCCTTATTAAAGTAAAGATTACCAACCTGAAAAGCCAGCATTATCATCATCACGATTGTGATCATCATCATCATTATTCTTTACAGTTTGCAACTGCTGATGAGTCCAAGGCTGCTTTTTCTCTTGCTTTGAAACAGTATTTGCAATCTACTGTCAGGCCTGGCACTTCCCTCCTTTTCTTATCTCCCGAGGTGAAGCAATCATAAACAGACCTTTTTGAGAAATTCTCTAAACCAGGGGGTTTGGAGAGGATGTGGAGAGATAGGAACACTTCTTCACTGTTGGTGGGAATGCAGGACGGTACAACCACTATGGAGGACTGTTTGGCAGTTCCTAAAGAAGTTGAATATAGACTTGCCACGTGACCCTGCAATACCACTACTGGGTATATACCCAGAAGAACTGAGAGCAGTGACGCGAACAGACATCTGCACACCAATGTTCATAGCCACATTATTCACCATTGCCAAAAGGTGGAAACAACCCAGGTGTCCATCAACAGACGAATGGATAAACAAACTGTGGTCTATTCACACGATGGAATATTATGCAGCTGTAAGAAGAAATGAAGTCATAAAGCATATGGCAACATGGATTAACCTGGAGGACATTATGTTGAGTGAGGCAAGCCAGACACAAAAGGACAAATACTGTATGAATGTGTTACTATGAACCAAATATATTGTGTAATATATTGTTTGATTAAAAAAAAAAACACAAAAACTTTACATGTATCCATTACATTTGAGAAATGTATATATTTATTCATCTGTGTTTATTTTTAGTTTTTAATTGTTTATGTTTTCAATTATTAAATGTACAAAATAAAACAACAAAAAAAAAAAAACAAGAAGAAAAAAAAAAAAAAAGAAATAAACCAGGGGTTGGCAAACTTTTCCGCAAAGGGCCAGATAAGAAATATTTTAGGCTTTGTAGGCCCTATGGTCTCTGTTGTAACTACTTAACTGTGCCTTTGTAGTGCAAAAGCAGCCATGAGCAGTATAGAAATGAGTTCCCATACAACCTTATTTCCCCAAATGGGCAGTTGACTGACTGCCTTTGGCCCATGTGCTGGAGTTTGCTGACCTCTGCTCTAAAACCACTCAGTATATTCGTTTCTGTGGCAGGAACTGGCCCGCTTTCATTAAACCCATTTTCCTTTTCATTTCCCAGTGTGCCTTGCTGTTAGGTGTGGCCTAATTCAATTTGGCCAATTGAAAGTGGTGAAATGATGTGTCATACTTCCAAACCTGGCCCTCAAAACTTCCCACCTAATCCTTCGGTCTCTCCCATCTGCCAGCTGGATGTCAACGCCCAGAGCAGCCCTGGAAGCCACCTGTTGAGGACGGCAGAGGTGCTGTCAACCTGGGACCCTGGATAACTACGTGAAGCAGAGACACCCACTCCCAGCTGTCGATTGGACCTACACGAGCTGGACATGAACTCCTATAGTTTGATGTCACCTAAAATCTCAGCACTTAACCATAACTAATTCCATTTCCTTGCTTTACTCTACCATTTTACAGATGAGAAAATTAGTTCACAGAGGGGCTAATTTAAGATATGAAATATCAGGTTATTGGCTAAGAAATTTAAGAAGTAAAGTATCAAGTTATAGTTCACTCATTGACCAGACATTTGTTGAGTACCTACTCTGCGTAGGACACTGTGCAGTGTCAGGTATACTGTGAGGAACATCAACTGGGTCCCTGCCCTCAGGGAACGTAGGGTCCAGTGTCTGGAGAGATTCAACACACAAATACGTCATCACAGTGGGTACGCGTCAGGAAGGTGTGTGAAGTACACGATGGGGGCACCTCAGACAGACCATGGGATCAGGAAGGCTCTCCCTGAGGAAGGAGCATCTACCCAAGTCCTGAAGCAGTTGCCCAGTTATGGAAAGGGGGCCGGTGCTGAGTCAGAACCAGATCCATGGCCGGCGTGGGCCAGGGTCCAGGAGGGAAAGTGCAGTGTCAGGAAGGCCAGTTAGTGAACCCAGTTCCTGCCCAGGTAGGTTAATTGTGGGAGTGGGGGTGACTGGTTGCTCCTTTCCTAGATAAACATCATTTAAAGAAGGAAGGAAAATCACATCATCAGTAACTAAATAGGAAACATGAGCTCTACTTCAGGGCAATCCTACAGGCTCTTACTGAAAACTCCCGTGTGTCAGGCCATTGGATGGGGAGCCTGGGGCAGGAGGGGTAGGAAATGCAGGTCCCACGTCAAGGAGCTCCTGAGGCCTTGGGAAGGGCAGGTGCCAGCCATCTGCTGGATACACAGTCACCACTCACCAGAGGGATGAAGCAGGGCGACAAGCTCAGCCCCATGGGTGGGAAAAGGAGCCCTACAAAAAAGAGCTCTGTCCTCACATAGATCAGGAAAACACTGAATCTATGTGTTTCACATAGAAAGCTAAACAGGTCTTTTGACTCTAAGACTTCTCAGAGCCTTTAATATGCAAAGTGTACTGTGCATCTCCCAGAGAAGGCAGTGTGTGCGGTATTTCCTAAATTGAATGGACGGCCAGGCCATTCCATTAGGGGCATTTTCTTCCAAACCTACTTTAGATTTGCTGACCCAAGCATTTTCCTGTTATTAAAAACTCTTTGTAAACATCCTCCCCCCACCCCAGATGGCTCCCTAGTCTGTTTGCTCGTTGTTTTTTTGTTCGTTGTCTGCTTGTTGTCTGTTTGTTTTCTTTTTCTTTAGGAGGCACCAGAAATTGAACCCAGGACCGCCCATGTGGAAGGCAGGCACTCAACTGCTTGAGCCACACCCACATCCTGCTCGTTTTTTTTGTTTGTTTGTTTTTGCTCATTGTCTGCTCGTTGTTTGCTTGTTGTCTGCTCATTGTTTTTGCTTGTTGTCTGCTCATTGTTTGTCTTCTTTAGGGGGCACCAGGAACCAAACCCGGGACCTCCAATGTTCAAGCACTCAACTGTTTGAGCCACATCCACTCCCCTAAACATCCTTTTCCAAAAAAATGAACTTGCTTATTCTAATTATTTCCTATCAGTGAGATCATTCAATATTTGTCCTTTTGTGTCTGAATTAGTTAACTCAACATGAGACAACATGGATAAACCTTGAAGACATCATTTTGAGTAAACATTTTTTATTTTTTAATTTTTTAGGAGGTACCAGGGATTGAACCCAGGACCTCGTACTCGGGAAGCAGGTGCTCAACCACTGAGCTACATCCATTCCCCAATGAGAGTTGGTTTTTTTCATTTGTTTATGTTTAGGAGATACTGGGGATTGAAGCCAGAACCTTGTACATGGGAAGCAGGTACTCAACCAATTGAGCTACATCCGCTCCCCTAAACATCCTTTTTTAATGGCTGTATAATATGTATAAACCATAGTTTACTTATTTACTTATCTATCGTCCCATTGCAGGATATTTTTTTTCCTCCATTTTTTTTTTTCTTGCCTGCAGTTTAAAAATTGGGCTTCAGCACTAGTGGTGCTTCAGGAGTAGCTGCTGCTGCTAAGACCCCACTGGGTTCCACTGTTCTCCCCTTGCCTCTCTACAGGGGGCGCTGACCAGGTTGCTATGATGACCACAGGGGTCAGGAAGAGGCGAGGTACCTGTGCAATGGGGACAAGGAAGCCCCCAGAGCCAGGTGGCTGGGAGCCTGGGGCCCTGAAGCTGACCAAGTTAGACTGTGGGGGGCCAGAAGGGAATGGTGGGCAGGAGTCTAGACTGCCCTTCCTTCCTTCCTGGCTCCAGGGAGCACCTGACCACCCAAGTCCTCAGTCAGAAGCCTCCTTCTCCCCGTGAATTTGCCTGTTGGGTCAAAGTCGGAGGCAGAGGTCAGGAGCTGGGAAGCCAGGAGGCTAGGGGATTATTAGCCCACGTTCCTGCCTCAGTTGCTCCCAGGTCTCCAAAGCTCCTCTACTTGTCTTTCACTGGGTGGGAAGTTTGTTCTACAAAGTCCTTAATTTGATTTGAATTCTAGGTTCCTCAGGGAAAAGTTTTAACAAGGATTCCCTTGTTTAGTTGACTGTCAGCAGAGTTTTCTGGGTGAGAGGAGACCCTGGTCTCCTTGGGACACTCCCAGGAATGCAGTCAGCCGAGGGTCATGGCACCAGGACCAGCGTTCCAGAACCTCCTGATGGTGCAAGGCTCACCCTGACTTCGATGGCTTGTCAGAGTCTGTAGACCAACACCCCATCCACAGGAAATTTCTGCGCTCCCCGGCCACGGGATAATCATTCTTTACGTTATTGTTATTTTTGATATAAAAGCAATGCAAGTTATATTTACCAAACTGATATCAGTGCCCATCCATGGAATGTGGGAGTGGGGTTGGGAGGCGAAGAAGGCAGCCTTTCAATTTTATTCCATATACCTTCTATCCTAAGATCCTTTCCCCAAGCATTTCTTTCTGTATTACTTTTATAATTTAATTTTTTTGAAATAGGAATGTATGAGAGAGGAAAAATATTCCCCATAATCCATTAGCCAAAGCAATCGATGTTATTGTCTGAGGATTTTTCTTCCAAGCTTTTAAGAAGGAATTTGTTTTTAATATACACGAACAGTCACTTTATAATAAAAGGGCTCAACTAAGTGCTATTTGCATTGTAGCCGGACCTTTGCAGAGCTTTTAAGTAGCTGGCCCTTTCAATTTTCCTCAAACCTGCCCCCTCCCAAACTTATTAGTCCTCACTTGACTGAAATGACACCCTACGTGTGGCACAAAGTGGGTGGCCTGGAGTGTGCATTGTCAGAGGGGCTGGAAGCCCGTAGAGGAGCTCTCCATCCTTGCACTGACTGGGCACATCTCCAGAAAAGGCTTCCTCCCCCTGCACCAGCTCCAGGGACCTCCACAGGGTTCAATTCTTGCCCGACCTTTGCTTTGGATTCAGTTCTTGCTCTTGGCCCATGCCCTAGAACTGGATGCTTCAGGCTGGCTCTTGTCCCAGAGACTCCCCTCGGCCCCTGCCCTGCAGTTTCCCTTTGCTGGAAACCCTGCCCTCCCATTAGCCCCAGCTGTAGGCAGAGCCACTGGCCTCTGCTTGTTCATCTTGGAAACTGGGTGCCTCTGGCAGCCCCTTGTTCTAGTTTCCTAGGCTGCTTAAAGCAGATACCATGAGATGGGTTGGCTTAAACAATGGGAATTTATTAGCTTACAGTTTCAGGCCGAGAGCATGTCCAAATCAGGTGTCATTATGGCAAGATACATGGTGGCATCTGCTGGTCTCTCCCTTCTCTTCCAGGTTTCTTGCTTTCAGCTTCTTGCTTCTGTGGCTTTTTCTCTTTGTCTGAATTTCATTCATTCAGACAAAGGACTCCAGTAAGAGGATTGACCCATCCTGAATGAGTCTTCAATGGATTCAATTGAAGACTTAAGTAGCTTCATCAAAAGATCCTACTTACAATGGGTTTACATCCCCAGGAATGGATTAGATTTTTTTTTTAAGATTTATTTATTTATTTGTTTATCCCCCACCTCCCCACCCCCCATTGTTTTGCTCTCCCTGTCTGCTCTCTATATGTTCTTCTGTGTCTGCTTGTCTTTTCTTTAGGTGGCACCGGGAACTGATCCTGGGACCTTCCAGAGTGGAGAGAGGCGCTCAATCTCTTGAGCCACCTCAGCTCCCTGGTCTGCTGCGTCTCTTGTCTCTCCTCTGTGTCTCTTTTTGTTGCGTCATCTTGCTGCACCAACACTCCATGTGGGCCAGCAATCCACGTGGGCCAGCACTCCACATGGGCCAGCACTCCATGTGGGCCAGCTCTCTGCTTGGGCCAACTTGCCTTTCACCAGGGGGCACCGGGAATTGAACCCTGGACCTCCTGTATGGTAGATGGGAGCCCAATGGCTTGAGCCACAACTACTTCTGGTTAGATTTAAGAATATGTTTTTCTGGGGTACATACAGCTTCAAACCACCACACCCTCCTTCCCCAATTGAAGTTGGAGCCCTTCTTTCCATGTGCTAAGTCATTCTGAGGCCTGTGCCAAAGTTCTGTAGCAAGATGTCCATTTAATGGGCAACTGGGGTGCCTGGGAAGTCCATGTAATGTGGTGGACCTGGATAGAAGACTGGGCTAGTGTGATTTCTTTTCACCTCTGAAAAGCAGACCCCATAGCCCTCTTGAAAGCTGCCCATCTGTTGGCGGCTTGGGGAAGCTGAGGAAGGGTTCAGGGGACAGAGGTCCCAGGTGGGCTCCCTTTGGCTGATTGGCCGAAGAGACATTCTAGGGTCTCAGTACATTCCCTGGAGAGGGAGACACGCCATTCCAGGCAGGGACGGGCTGCCACCCCAGGGGAAGCAAGTGTGATGAACTCATGTTTTGATCATGGCCCGTGGGAGCTGCTTTTGCGCTGGTTAAACAGGCAGGAGGATAAACACACACCCGCAGAGGATAGCCGGCTCCCTGCGTGGTGGCGGGTTCATTAGAAGCACAACATGGTGACGTCGGGACGCAGTGGGGAAGGTGGAAGGGAAGAACGGCTTCTCCCAAGCCCATGGCCCGTTATTTTCACCGACCGGGTGTACGTTTTCCTTCTCCAGTGACTTCTCCATAAGTGGAGAATGGTTTTTTCCCTTCTGAAAGCATCTTTTATAATTTTGTTCTGATTACAAAATGAATACATTCTCACTGTGGCATACTTGGAAAATGCAATGAGTGTAAAAAAGGAAGCAAAAATTTCTACAAATTCCAAACTCCAGCCTCTCTCTTTCACATTAGCTGCTTTATTTTCTTTGTGACACTTGCTGCCATCTGAAGGCATCTTGTTGATTTGTTTATGTGTTTACTGTCTGTAAACAAGACAGCTACTGAGTACGTATTTGATGAATAAATGAATCCAGGGCAACATACATTTTTACTTACTTGTGATCACTCAGTTCATGCCTTTTTGTCTACCAGTTTCTTTCCTGAAATTTGACTCTGTTCTTCCTGCTGGGCAGGGGCGTGGGAATGGGGAGGGTACTCTGGAGTTGGCAGCGACTCTGGGTCAGGCTCAGACCCAGGGTCAGGGAGGACAGGGGAGGTGCAGAGAAGGTAGCTCCAATGGAAATGATGCTAGAGCCACAGATCTGCCCAAGAGCTCCACGCAGGGGGCAGGGCGAGGGAAAAGGAACGGCGGTCTGCAGAAGACCCGTGCTGGGACTTCATCTTCATCAGCCCCATGAGGTTGTTTGTACAGAAATCTGAGAGGTTAATTGCTCCAGCTCTTGAAGCTGGTCAGTGGTGGAGTTAGAACTGGAAATGCACATAGAATAATAATAGCTTTGTCTTTTAGAAAAAAAGTTCAAATAAGAAATATGAGTTGCATTTTAGGAAGCCTTTTAATTAAAGAGAACCTATGAAGCACATCTCTGGAACTTAAGTGTCCTTTTCATTTGGATATTGTGCTATCAAAAGCCTTGGTCTATACTGATAAGAAGATAGAGGTCACATGATTGAAGCCAACAAAGAGGTTTGGTTAGCTGATTAATTAACTGAGGCAAAGGTCTCATGGGAGTTTAAAATAGGGTGACTCTTTGTTCTCTAGAAGAAAGGGCTGATTTCTCTGTTCTCTTTTGTTTTTCTGTTCAGATAAGGTCTGTCTTGTTGTCACAATGGATTAATATAGGAGTATGTCTTTATCCACCTGAAATGTAAAGCTCTGTTTGTAAAATGTATTTTTGATAATTGTGGAAAATTTATGGTTAAGGTAGGAGATGCTAACAGTTGATAAGTTGTATGTGTCTGTCACTTCAGATGAAACTAAATATCAATTGTGCTTCCTAATTAAAAATAAATTATCCCACCTTTTGGGGGTCTTTGTTCTTTGAAAACTACAAATATCTCAGAGCAGCTTTTGAGATGACTGTTACAAACTGCTGTCTCCCACCAGTAAGAGTTTACATGTATGACCTAAGAAAGGAGCCTTTAACAGTTTAAAATCTGGAGCAGGTCTATCTGTCCCCAATGCTGAGCTCTTTCCAAGTTGCCTCTGAATCTGTCAGTCTTCTTTTTGGCCACCTACAGCCATCAGCACTTACACAGCCAGAACTGTATCTTATATGGATTTAACTTCACAGGACAAGACATCATTTCAATGAGAAGCCTAAGGGTTCTCATCTCTGGGTTCTTGCTCTTGTTTCTTGGGGAGTCTGATCCTAATCGTTTCCTCGAGCTCACTCCTGGCCCATCCACATCCAGGGGCAAAGACACACTTGACCAAGAAAGCTTCTTGAGAAACCAGTGCCCGGCAGGCTGTAGTTTCCAGACAGCCTTCTGCCCCAGGAGGCCCTCCCTTGCTCAGAGGCATCTCCCCAGGGCAGGTGAGAGGGGAAAGCTGAGCACTGGAGGCTCACTCTCAGGAGGAGACATGATCCTGCAGGGAAGGAAAACCCTTGAGTTCTCTCCTGCTGGAAGGAGGGATTCACTAATGCAGAAATGAAGACAATCCCCCATCAGGGGACATGGCTAGGATGTGACTGGAGAGCAAATAGATATGAAAAAGTCACCTCGTTACATTGCTTAAAACCAGTTTTAAGTCTACAGATTTATATCCTGCTCATTGTCCCCAATAATAGGGAGGATGTAAAAGGAAAGGGACTCTGTCCATAATGACATTGATAAGACAGATATCAGGATATGCCAGTAAAAAGCACTGAAATATTAACAAGGAACAAATAAATGGAGGGAAATACCATGTACACGGATCAGAAGACTCAGTATTATAAAAATGCTAATTCTCTTCCAATTGATCTATCTATTCAATGTAATCCCAATCAAAATGCAGCAGGTTTTTCTTGGAAACTGACAAACTGATTCTGAAACTTATATAAAAATGCAAAGGACCAAGAATAACCAATACAATCTTGAGGAAGAACAAATCTGTAGGCTTATACTACCAGATATCAAGACTTATTGTAAAATGATAGTTATGGGGATTCCACCTGTCTGCTCCCTGGCACCACACCGAATATAGTCCTCCTTTCTTCACCTTGGCTGCCCTTCTCATAGTTGAAGATGGCTGCTTGGCACCACTTGAGTCTTCTCCCCACCAATGATCCCACATCAGCAAGAGCGATGACTCAGGAGGCATAAGAAACTTGGTTTCTAACCATTAGGACACACAAATCTCTCAGGACAGCCCCACATCCCTGACTTTGGTGATATACTTATGACCATCCCTCACATAATACTGGCAACAGCCCTGCAACATAATTAGGGCAGCCATCTTTATTTCCATTTTATACAGAAGGATTTGGCCATTAGCTAGAGTAATTGCAAGCTCCTGCTGCTAGGCAAAAGTAGAGATGAGAGTCAAACTCATGTCTTCTGTCTCTGAGTCTAATGCTCCCCTCCCCTCCACAGCTGGCTGCCTCCCCAAAATGTCGCACATGCCCTTCTCTCTTCACCCGTCCAGGTGCTACCCAGCTCCAGGTCCACAGCGAGGCCCCCTTTCTCTGGGAAGAAAATACAGCAAGCCAAGGCAAGACGCTTTTGTCTGATGTGAATATAGTATTGTTTAGCTGCCTAATGTGTTACTGGGCATTGAAAGTTCAGTCCTGAAAAGACTCCTTTAGGCAGTATCTGCTGTTTCTGTGGCTAATTGGCTGTCTAGGGAGGTGGATGCGGCTGCGGTGAAATGCTGGTCTTTCAGTCTCATCACCTGGAGAGAGCTGGGATTCCGTCTTTCTCCCATCCATCAGCATTTTGGAACAGCTGCTTACCACTTTGGCAGAGCCAGGTGGAAAGTGGGGACTCCTTGAGAGGAGCCTGTGACCTGGTAATTTTCAGCACCAAGGCCAGTGATCTAAGGCCAGCGCTCCAAGCTGTAGGCTACGCAGCCAAACTGCAAAGAAGGTCTCAAGCCTGGCTGCAGGTTGGAATCACCTAAACAGCTTTTTAAAAATTCTGACGCCTGTCCAATTAGATCAGAATCTCCATGCAACAAGGATTGAGAACCACTGCAGTAATGAACAGACAGGAGGTGAACTGTTTCCTAGAATATGCTGCACCAGGAGACCATGAGATCTTGAGGAGGAGATCATTCAGTCTTGTCCCCACACCTTGTGTCCATGAAAACTACTCCTAGCTCACCTAAATGGGTGAGTTGCTACTCTCTGCCCTCTAAAGTCACACTTCTTGGGCTCTCTTTCTATATTCATAGTTCAAGAAATTTACTAGACATTTCTCAGGGCTAATTGAGAGCACAACTGGGCCCAACAGGTAAAATGAACACCCAGATGAAAACCAGAAGGCTGTAGATGTAACAGTAGGCACGTTATGGCAGAACGTATCCTGCTTTCAAGAGTCTTTTTTTTTTTTTTTAGGAGGTACCAGGGATTGAACCTAGGACCTCATACATTAGAAGAAGGCACTCAACCACTGAGCTATACCTACTCTCCTTCAAGATTTTTAAAAAAGAAAACTCAGTGTTGCAGTTATTTATAATGTCATAAAAAATTTGAAACTACTTTATAGTTTTTAAAAATAGGGTGTTGGTTATATTTGTATAATTAAACAAATGGGGTTGTGAGTCTGCATGATAAATTTCAATGTAGCTATTACCAGTATACTGCATACGATCACTTAGAGACATGAGAGGTTGCCTATGTTTTATTACATTAAAAAAATCTGGTCACAAGACAATATGCACCATATGATCCCAATTCTGTAAAAAAAAATTATATATATAAGTGGTTAAGGCATTTATACAATGGAAAACATACAGCCTATGAGATGAATTTTAGTTTATGTGAAAATTTTATGAACTAATTAGTGGGTTGGATCAAAGAGCAGGACCAGAATAGAGTCACAAAGAGGTCTTAAAAGATAGAGGGTTTCTTGTTAATTCTCCATTATTTTCTTTAAAGGATGTGAACTGGGATGAGGCATGCACCTACCTAGGGCACAACACCCACAAACCAAAATCATGTCCCAGGTGGGAAGCAGGCAGAAGCAGAAAGCAGTTTGTGTAAAGGAAAATCAACCAAACCTTTTTTGAGAAACTGGGAGGGCTCCTTTTGGGTTCTCTTTGTATAGGTCACCTTCAGCAGGGAAGAGGGAGGAAATGAAAAAGCTGGAAGAGTATTTCTGCTTGATGGTGTCTTGGAGGAGCCATGGCCCAGACATCATCATCACCATCCACACCCTGCCATAAATGATTGAATATGATGTGATGTAAAATGCTCACGACTCCATTATTGGTTCAGTGCTCCAATTTCCTACCAGCGGAGTTTCTGAAGTGCTTTTGGCTAAACAGAATAGTCTCCATCCAGCCATTAAAAAACATACTTTTAATACTGATATTTTCAAAGCAACTCATTCTCTCTTTTTTTTGTGATACTGGGAGCCAGAGATTGAACCCAGGACCTCGTAGGTGGGAAGCCGGTGCTCAACCACTGAGCCACATGGGCTTCCCTGAGTTGGTTTTTTGTTTGTTTTGCTTGTTTGTTGTTTGTTTTTTCAGGAGGCACCAGGAACCAAACCCGGGACCTCCCATGTGGGAGGCAGGCGCTCCACTGCTTGAGTCACATCTGCCACTCCCCATTCTCTTTAATAAAATATAATTTAGAAAAATTTAAAATGCAATATATGCAGAGTAAAAAACCAAAGAGTCCTTCCCATCTCCGACCTCCACTCTTCCCATTCTTCTCCCCAGAGGCAAGTGCTCATACCATTTTCTTAAATATCTTTCTTGATATTCTACACATATTCTATATATATTTGCCCACCTGTGAGTTGATTCTGCCATTCCACCCCAAGAGAAAAGGAAATATATGTCCATACACAATATTCAGGATATAGATTTACCATAATTTATTTGGCTATATCCTTACTGATAGACATTTAAGTTATTTATAGTCTTTTTTTTTTCTTTAAGAATCAAAGCAGTTTTGAATATCCTTGTATATAGATCTTTTTGCATCTATAAGATCAATTCTTATAAGTGGAATTGCTCAAACGGTATGTTCATTTGATTTTTTTCCTTTTCATCATTTAAAAAAGCAATTTATTGAGGTGAAATTCACATAAAATTAACCATTTTAAGGCAAACAATTCAGTGGCATTTAGTACATTCACAATGTTGTGCAATCACCACTATGTAGTTCCAAAACATTTCCATTACCCCCTTAAGCAGTTTCTCCCCATTTCCCCTCCTCTCAGCTCCTGGCAACCACAAATCTGCCCTTTGTCTCTATGGATTTATTAATTCTGGACATTTCATATAAATGGAATCATACAATATGTGACCTTTTGTGCCTGACTTCTTTCATTTAGCATAAGGCTTTTTCATTTACAATTTTGATAGATACTATAATCAAATTGCTCCATTTCTCTCACTGGACCAAGTTCTGCCTGCTCCAAAATGGAAGGGATGGTTCACCACTGATTAATGGTTAATGAACAAGCAGCTGAGTTCCACAAAAGCGGCTTTCCTTGGTGGTAACTCTCCTATGATAGTGCAGTCCTGCACCAGGATTGTCTTGAAACTGTTGTGGAGTATCAAGGTACCAAGGTGTCTATTTACCTCACTGCCTGCAGGAAAAAAACACTGAAAGGCGTGGTGGCTGTCAGTGAACCAGTGGTTAACAATGAGTCAATTCCAAGCATAATATCTACTGCACTTTAATATAGGGCAATTGGATTCTTCCATTTATCTCTAGTCCCCTACCAACATTTATTGAGCATCTACTAAGTTCACTCTACTGGGGAATACAAACATGAATTAAGACAGCCCCTGTCCTCAAGACACACAGTCTCTTCTGGGGAAGATAAAGAAGTACTCAGAGAATAAAACATGATGTGATTAAGTGCTCTGAGGTAGGTCTGTGGGAGCACAAAGAAAATCAGGAGGCACAGAGTAGGGGCGAGTTAGGGAAGTCTTTCCAGAGGAAGGGACATTTAGATAGGGTATTTCCCACCCTCCCCTTTTAAAATGGCATTGAAATCACATAACATAAACTTAACCATTTTAGAGTATAAAATTCAGTGGTGTCATTCTGTACATTCATGGTGTGCAACCACCACCTCTATCTAGTTCCAAAACATTTTCATCACCCCAAAAGGAAATCCTATACCCATTAGGAAGCTACACCCCAAAGGTAAGGTGTTTCTTTTTTAAATTTTATTTTATTGTGATAACATACATACATAACATAAAATTTGCTATTTTTTAAGCATACAATTCAATGGCATTAATTACATTTACAGTGTTGTGCTACCATCACCATCATCTATTACCAAAACTCATCCTCCAGAACAGAAACTCTACAGCCATTGAGCACTAACTCCCCAGTCCTCCTTCCCCCGCAGCCCCTGGTAACCTGCAATCTACTTTGTGTTTCTATGAATTTGTGCATTCTAGGTACCTCATATAAATGGAGTCGTTTTGTGTTGTGCTTATTTCTCTCAGCATAATGTTCCCGAGGTTTCAAACACAGCAAGGAAGTGTTTCACAGGCAAGCTTGGAAAGACCAATCCAGAAAGAGGAACTTTATGAAGGCCTCGGGGCATCAGGTCGCTTGGGATGGTGCGTTGTGGGGGTGAAGTGCTGGGATGAGGCAGGAAGGCCAGGCAAGGCAAAGGGCAGGGAAGATCCTATATGTCAGCTCTGCTCCATAGCAGCACGAGCTAGTTGAGGTGGTAATCAGTGGCTAGGGGACCCATTCAAGTCATCTTATCCCTCGGGGGATACTGTCAACTTTTCAATGAATTCAGCTTGAGCCAGGGCTTCTCAACCTTGGCACTGCTGTCATTTTGGGCTGGATAATTCTTTTTTTTTTTTTTAAGATTTATTTATCTCTTCCCACTCCCTCATTATTTGCACTTGCTGTGTCTGTTCATCTTTTGTTTCTTCAGGAGGCACGGGAAACTGAACCTGGGACCTCCAATGTGGGAGGGAGGCGAATAATATCGAGCCACTTCCGTTCCCTGCTTTGTTGTGTCTCTCGTTTTGTTTTTCCTCTCGTGTCTCTTGTTGTGTCATCTTGTCGTGCCAGCTCACCATCCTGCCCATCCTCTTTAGGAGGCACAGGGAACCTCTGCTCCCTGCTTTGTTGTGTCTCTCACCATGTTTTTCTTCGTGTCTCGTTGCATCATCTTGCGTCAGTCAGCTCACCACACCTGCCCATCGCGCCAGGTAGCTGTTCTCTCTAGGAGGCACCAGGAACTGAACCACAGACCTCCCATGTGGTAGGTGGGAGCCCAATCGCCTGAGCCACATCTGCTTCCTGCTGGATAATTCTTTATGGTGGGGGGCTGTCCTGTGCACAGTAGGATGTCTCTACCCACTAGATGCCAGTAGCAGCCATCCATATCCCCCATCCAATTGTGACAACCTAAAGTGCTTCCTGGCATTACCAAATGCTCACTAGGATAGGGGCAAAGTCACCCCCAGTTGAGAACCTCTAGGACTCTGACCTTGTATTCGACAGTACCCCACAGTTCTATGGAAGAGAGAAAACCACGTAGTGCTTGTGGTACTCCTGGGGAGCTGTGTGGAGACAACAGGACAAGGGGTAGGACCACCTCTGAGGACTGGGATTTAGGGCCTAAAATACAGTTTGCTGAATACAAGCAAACTGGCATTAAAACTTGGTGGCATTTGTTTATGCCTTCCGTCCTTTATTCAACAACCACTTATTAATGTCTAGTCTGTGCCAGGTACTGAGGATTCAAGTGTAATGGGATGACTTCCTGAGGGATTAGCATTTCATTCTCTCACCGCCCCGTCCTCACAAAGTTGACAACATACTGTTTCTAAGAGAGTGGTGGCTCCTCCTGGAAAGGGTGGGGAAAGGAGAAAGGTGGGAAGACCGAGGGAGCTGTAGGAGAGGGCTTCCTGTGAGACTGGAAAGCTGGGGGGCAGGGTATGCAGGTGGGTAAGGTTAATTGGTATCAGCCTGTATCTTGCTCTCTGCCATGTCCCACTCTGTCACAGTGCCCCCTGGGAGTGGTAGCACTCAGGAGAATGGATGTGGAGGCTGAACCCAAGACCTAGAGGCTCCTAGGCAAAGATCCCTGTGCCCAAGGGTGGCATAGAAGCAGAGGAGCTGGTGGCTTCAAGGGGCCACGTGGGCTTGAATACTGAGCATCTCAGTGGGGTCATGTGGCTTGGAGTGCTTGCCCAAACGTGCTGGACTGTAACAGACTCCTGGGAGCTTTGCGCAATCCAAGAGGCAAAGAGGTGGTGATTCAGTAATGACCAAGTAGCCCAGTAGGATGGGAGTTGAGTCAGATTTAATTGAATTTAGAAGAGTTGTGTGACAGTTTCTGTATAAAGTTCATACACGATACAAAGATGAACAGAACACTGTCCTGACTCTCCAGGGACTTGCAATGTCATGGAAAAATAACTTCCCCTGGCCCCACATTATTTCTTAAGAACCTTCTGAGAAATTTTTTACCATTAATTTTTATTTGATTTCATCCCTACAACAACTGCATAAAGAAGCTAGAGTCCAATTTGCAGCTGAGAAAATTGAACTCAGAGTGGTTCAGTGACTTGTCCATTGCCAGAAGGTAGGACTTCCAATTCCAAGCCATCTTCTTTCCCTGCACCTGGAGGCACTGCTGATTATAGTTCACAAGGGATGAGGAAACTCTGGTTAGGCAAAGGGTACTTTGTGACTTGGCACAAATTACATAATTGTTTGGACTTGTTTCCTTCTATGTAAAAGGAGAATGCTACCACGCTAAGTGAATAGGAATTTGTGTGTGTGTGTGTGTATAGATATATAGGAAGAACGCAACGTGCTGGGTATACATTTCATGGTTAACTCACTACAACACACTGCCACAGACAATAGGGAGGGAGCTGCTGGATATTCTGGAACAGGGTGAGGACAGGTTAGAAGTTATTTAGGAAGAAAAGTTATCTGCAGGGTGGAGTTGAGAGGGGTTAATATGGATGGCAAGGCCCCCTGCTCAGAGGGTGGCTGCTACAGGCACTCAAGTAATGGACAGTGAGGAACCCAACTTGTGGGACATGCAGTGGGGCACAGTACAGGGAAATGCAGAGGACTGAGGATCTATTCCAGGGTGAAAAACACGAAGTGCTATATTCTTTTTTTTTTTTTTTTTTTTTTTAAAGATTTTATTTATTTATTCATTTATCGCCCCCTTGCTGCTTGTGCTCGCTGGGTCAGCTAACCACGCCGTGCGGGCGGGCTTGCTTTCACCAGGAGGCCCCGGGAACCGAACCCGGGGCCTCCCATATGGTAAACGGGAGCCCTACTGATTGAGCCACAGCCGCTTCCCGAAGTGCTATATTCTTAGCTTATTATCCATGATAAGAGAATTTTAACAAGAATTAAGAGCCATATTTGTTTAAAGATTACTTATTACTTTGGGAGAAATGATTATGTTTAAACCATACCTTGTTTGAAAAATATCTAAAAGTAATATACTAGTTAAGAGAAAAATGACTGTTTCCAAGCAGTTTTATATTTCAAGAGAACTTTTAACAGTGGGGAGGCAAACTGAATACCACAGGTCAGGATAACACATTTAAAAGATAACTCTTACACTACTGAGGATAAAGGCAAGCCAACCGACCAAACAAGAAAAAGATCAAGACCCAATTAACTACCTCACCCAAGTCCTTGTCTCAAGATCTGTCTTGTGGGGAACTCAAACTAAGACCTATCCCATCAGAATGTGAATGATTGGCCTGTGTGGCCAACAGCATATGGTAGAAGCAATGTGTGTGAGCTCATTAAATGCAGTGCAGCTTCCACCTTGGCTACTGGATGGATGGCCTATTTGGGGGAAGCCAGCTACCATGTTAGGAGGACACTCTGTTGAGAAGCCCACAAAGAGAAAACCCAACCAGCGAGCACCACCTTGCTAGACCTGTGAATGGGCCACCTTAGAAGCAGATTCTCCATGGAGCAGGTGTAGCTCAAAGCAGGTTGAGCACCTGCTTTGCATGTACGAGGTCCTGGGCTCAATCCCTGGCACTCCTGAAAAAATAAAATAAAAAAGTGGATTCTCAATATGCACAATAACCAAGATCAGAAGTGGAAATGTGTTTGATGGGAGAAGAGAGTAATAAAAGACAGGGATGTACATATGTGACTCTCCAGAGTTCAGATTAAAGCTACATAGTCACAACTGGGGTAGGATGAAGGAAAGGACCCAAGATAATGTTTATAAACATTTAAGAAAATTATCAAAATTGATAAATGAGGATGCCATTCACATTTCTGCTGAAAAGAATCATTATTGGTTAGTTTAACAATAAAATTAATCTTAAAGAAAACTTTAGGAGTGAAGAAAATATAGTCAAGTAATCTTGGGGATTCCCGACTACCTTCCAGCATCCAAACTTCTTAGCTTTTAAGTATCTTCAGAGGGTTAATAACAGGAAAGAGCTCTGCAGGCTGGATAGCTCTGCTGAGGTGGGAAATCTTAGCCACGCCAAACTGAAGTCATTAGGTTAAAATGTATTCTTGTCTGTTCTAATGCAGCCCCACAAATCTTATCTTCTGAAGGAGGAAAATTCTTTTTTCTTTCCCTCAGTCTTTTGCCTTAGAAAAACAAGAGAAAAATATCCTGAGAGCAAACAGATCTCTGGCATCAGTGAGATTCTCCAGTCACCTTTTTATTTACTTGTAGGCATCTATGACTTCAGACAAGGGCTTAATGGGGCACAGCTTCAGATCCTTCTGCAAGGAAAGGTCAGACTAAATGGTTGTGGCAGCCCATCAAAGCCATTCCACTTTGAAGGGAAATGCAATAGTGCCTTAGTTTGGGTGCCACTAATTAAGGATCTGTGGTGATTTGCTTTGTCAGGCTTGGCCTCTGCACTCTCTAGGAAAAACTCTAAGGTTCTAAACTATAGGGTTTGAGGAGGTGGGCAGGGAGTATGCTATAAATGACAGTCCAAATTTAAGCAACTTAAAAAACACTTTCTGGGAAGCGGCTGTGGCTCAGTCAGTGGGGCTCCCGTTTGCCATGTGGGAGCGGTGGGGGCGGGCCCGCCCGCACAGCGTGGTTGGCTGACCCGGCGAGCACAGGCAGCAAGGGGGGGATAAATGAATAAATAAATAAAATCTTTAAAAAAAAAACAAACAAAAAACAAAAACAAAACACTTTCTATGACATCAATGCTTTAGACCTTATAAAGAAATAATTATTAACAAGCGAGACCTTTGTGTTAAGCACGTGGCTAGAAGTTAGCAAATCTCTGAAAATAATCAAGTTGCAAGGCTTTAAATAGACTCTAAATATATCACCTTTAAAATAAGGCAATATCAGTTTTATTTTCTATTTCTCACCTAATTATGCAGCATGAGTTAAATATTGTTGTGGAACTAGCACAAGATTTGGCATCAAAGAGCCCTCAAGGTTCAAATCCTTGCTTTACCATTTACTCTGATTTTGAGCAAATTACTTTATCTCTCTGGGCTTGTTTCCTTATCTGTAAATGGGGAGGCTACCTCACTAAGTTGTGTTGGATTTCATGTATATCTATTGGGCGATTAAGTAGCCAAAAAAAAAAAAAAAAAAATGTCAGGATCATCAAGGAAGAGGAGGCACTTTAGAAGCCATGTGAGTGGATGGGAGGGAAAAGCTGGGGTAGCTCAGAAAGGGAGGACAGTGTGGTCAGATAAAAGGATGAAGAAGGGAATAGGGAACAACTGTTAATTGGTACAGATTTTCTTTGGGGATAATGAAAATGTTCTGAAATTAGACTGTGGTGATGGTTGCACAACTCTGTAAACATACTAGAAACCACCGGCATACTTTAAGAGTATATGGTATGTGAATTATATCTCTTTTTTGGGGGTGGGGGTGGGGGTGGTGAGGTACAGGGGATTGAACCCAGGACCTTGTACATGGGAGGCTCAACCACTGAGCTACACCTGCTCCATTTTTTTTTTTTTTTTTAAGGTAAAGACAACATGAATATGAACATCTAGAGAGGTAATGGAAAATGAAGTATTTCTAAAATCTCTAGTGGGATGGAGTACCAAGTTCCGATCTATAGGATTAAAAAGAGGGTGATAACCTGTTGTTCTTGCTAAATTCTACCATTTTAAATTCCCATCATTCCTCCTAAAGCTTCAAGTTGATAAGAGGTTCTCTTTCACTTCTCAGGCTAAAATATTAGTAGAATATTTATAGATGCTTCTTAAACAACAGGTGACAGCTTTTCAGCACTTGTACTGTATTGTTTTACTCTGGGTTTTAGGACATCATGAGAAATACTTATCAACATCAAAGATATCATCATAATCACTATTCCCATATTGCCTCAATGATTACTGTCCCAATATTATAACATAAACAACCATAGGCACAATCATTTAGATTTCTAATTTATTATTAAATTACCTAACAAAGCTTCTTCTATACAGTCAGAAAATGCACATTAGATGAGAACAAAAATTAAGTAGAAATACAATAAAATCGGTTCCAAGAAGCTATTTTAAAAGCAAAAAATTAGAAAGTGCATTTGGAAAAGAATAGATTTAAAAAAAATCTATATTGGCATTTTTCATGAGGAAACATCCTCCATCATGGTAAAGTGTGATTGGAATTGATTTTCCTCCCTAAGAGTTAACTGGATGGAAGCGGATGCAAATAGTTTGAAACTAAAGTGAGATTTTAAGTATAAAGAAAATTAGAAAGATCCCTCAGAACATGGCTCAATTTTGCTTCCACTTCTATCCTTAATATTCACATCCTTAAATTTCACTTGTTCCTTCCTCATTTTCTTTTCCCCTATAAAACCTAAGGTATGCAGGTCTATAAAAGAATAATGAGACTAGTTTATCAAGACCATGATGAAAAGCTCAGCATCTTTTTGGAGACCAGGCTAAACAACTCCTAACCCAAAAAGAGACAGGAACACAATCATTGTAATTTTCTGAGTAGTTGAATCCATTTGTTCTTTAGTGCATTCACCACAAAATTCAGTATAACGCCTGGCATGACCATTTATCCTCAACATCCTAATATTTCAAATTAGAAAACTCAGGCAATCAGTTCCCAAAAATCATATCTGGCTGATGATCAAACATGAGGTATTAGAAACCAAAGAGGCTAGTCCAGTTCTTTAAAGCCATTTTCAGTGAAATAGAAAGTTCATGGTGGGAATGCAAGTCCCAACTTGCCTCAATTTCCTAGAGGCTAAAAGTCATTAATTGATTTACATCAAAAGGCTCAATAAGTATATTTTTCTATTCAGATCAGATGTATTCAGCATCCAATAGGAAAGACTAAAGTAAATATATTATCTGTTCCAGGTACAAAACGTGCTCTCATGATGTCTGCTCTCATCACTTGTCTCTATTCTCAGGGTTTTACTCCTGTGCCCAATCTGAGTACTGGGCAGTATAGAAAAAGGCATTCTCTATAAAAGCAAATTTTGGTACAAAGGGGACAGGAATAGTGGGAGTCCTTCAGCATCATAAATAATACTAATAAAAAAAGAATGTGGAGATTGCCAGGATGGATGAACTAAATAAAGCACCTGGACATCTGGGTTTGAATTTGAGTACAGATTTATCAAACATCTTTCCTAAAGCAAGGTCATCAGTATACATAAGACAAAAATCTCAGAAATATACCTTTTGGAATTTTCTATCCTTTTAGTTGCCATGGTTTTTCATACTAGTCAGTGAAATGAAAAGTTTTGAGTGGTTACTAAAAAAATCCACAAAGAAAAGATTCACCGTATAAAACAATCACTGAGGGAGAATAATTTTAAGAGGCAACATTTAGTTGTTACCAAGAATAGAAAATTCTTTCTGATCTCCTGGCTCTGACTATATAAACAAGTAATTTACTGTTGGCCCCTGAGCCTAGCAATTGGTCTATAAGGAGGACATCAAAAAAAGGGTTGAAAACCAAGACAGTTAAAAAAAAAAAAAAAAAAAAAAAAAAGAAGTCAAATGGCATAAAACTCAAGAGTTCAAATCATCTATCATGTGATCCAAATTGAGCCCCTTCCTGTAAATGGCTCACCTTTAGGGTTTTTTTCTGCAAACCTGAAACCCACAAGAGGTAAGGAAGAGCAATGCCCATCTCATTTGGCCCTGGGACACCTCATTATGGGCTACCTGGGAGGTTTGTCAGAACTACCTGACACCAACATCTAAACCAAGCCTTTTCAACTTCCTTGGAAGAACTGGTTTCTTTATTTTCATAAAGAAAGTAACCAACAAAATTCTATTACTTCATATAAACATAACTCTATGGAAAGGCTCATCAGCCATCAAAATTGTTTGCTTAGTTGCAGCAAGCTAGATCAGCTCATGTCTCTCATTCAATCAGCTTTAATGAATGCACCAAATAATCAGACCAGTAAAAAAGACTGGCAGTATAATTAAATAAATAACTTTATTTATGATACTTCAGATTTTATAAATGCTAACTATATAGCAAACCAAAGTCCTATAAATTCTAGCTGAGGCACAACCACCGATCAAGGCCCTTTGAAAAATCAAAGATGATAAAGTGTCAGGGGAGAGAAGTTTGTTATCCCAAGAGAGAATTTAGTAAATGAACTCACTTCCCTGATCCTTTAAGGTTCACATTGAGAAAACTTAACTTTCTTTTAAGGGCATCCCCAATCAACTAGTTGATTAATCAACACATATTTAGAAAAATAAACCCCATAATTAAATATATATATATATATATATATATTAAATGCCCTTCATACCCAGAATGTAATAAAACGTTGACATGAAAAACCTTGGCAGTTTCTGTATCACACTGGGTGTCAGTCTACTCATCTGCCTGTACATCAAGTTCATCTGAACAACAGCCTCTACACACCATGATGTAGTTAAGAACTACATACTAATATCCTTTTACTTCCTGTGGCAGTTGGAAACCTAAACTCTAAAAGCCATAGTAAATTCCAATGGGGAAGAGCAGCCTTCTTTCTTGGTGAGAAGTGTAGACATTGGAAGTCTTTATTTGTGGTAGTTCAGTTAGACAAGATAGATAATAAATTCAAGAAACTAAATTTTGTCACTGTGCAGGGATGGTAATACAAGATAGGTGCAGATGGAAACAGATTCTGTCACATGCACCTTCCATAGTGAAACCATTCTCTGGATGTTTGGAAAAGCTTAATAGGTTTGGAATGAACAGATTTTCACAGAACACAGAATTCCTAGTACACCAGGCAGTAGTTTTGAAACTTTTGCTTATAAATCGTGGAGCATTTACAAATGGAATTATCTAGATGGTGGCCCCCTCAATGTCTTTTTTAACTCTATTTTGTTTTTCAATGTCTTTTTACATGTGGCCTGTTGAATAGATCTTTGAAAATTGAGCAGTCTCCTCATTCATTATTAGTGCTAATCCCGATTTGATGAGGAATAGTTTGGGGGCACTGAAAAACACTATTAGTTTCTTTTGACATGGTAGAACTGATATCTCAATTTCCTACAGTAGCATATCCAATGGAAGAAATAAAAAATCAAAACAATGACTGCCTCCTTTAAAAAAATCCATTATTCTTGATGTTTTTACAGCAATATAGTTAACCCCAGTATGCTCACAATAAAAAGAAAAAGTTAAAAAAAAGAAATTTTTTTTTGCAGTGTTTGTCCTTTGTTTACAGACTACCTCAGCCAGGCTGAGTTTGACCTGTCAGCATTTCAAAGAATCTGTGAAAAATGGAATTTTCCTTTGAATACCAAAAGTGTTGGGGACACAAAGTAGGAATCTACAGCACAGATTATCAAAAACTGACTTATGATTTCTTGTCTTGAGTGGAAATAAAAGGATAAGAGCTGATCTGGTGGCTGAAAGAAAACAGCCTTTAGATACAGAGAACCCTGGTTTTCTGAAGAGTCCATCCAGCTGTAAGACCTGACTTTTCATCAGGCTTCAACACTATCTCTGAAGCACAGAATCTCTTTGTCTGATTGGTTTACTTACCTCCTAGGGAGACAAAAGCAACTGAAAACTCTTTTTTTTTTTTTTTTTAAGCCAAAAAACAGGGAGAAATGTATTAGAAAAATTAGCACAGAAAAACTGTGGCTTCACCTCAACTTGACAATGTCACAGAATCCATCACTACCAGTCTTAAATTAATCTTGCTGGTCAGGCTAATTATCATGACAATCAACTTCTGCCTTATTCCTTATTCCAGATCAGGGCATGAAAGCGGTGGTTGTCAAGAGTCCTTGGAGAAGTCCCATCAATGGAAAGCATACAGTAGCAACAGGATGGTACAGATACCAATAACACTGCCCAGGATGAGTGAGTCTCGCCGCTTCCTAAGGTTGATCCTCTGTATCAGGCTGTTCACAGCAGGAAAACGATCTTTGGAAAATCTTTATTAAGGTCATATGTGGAAGAAGTCTCTTTAGGGAGAAGCCACAGAAATCACAAAAATAGTCAGTGGAATCCAAAAACAATAAGTGATAAGAAGAAACAAAGGAGAAAATAAATCACGCCACGTGAGGCTACAGTAAACACACATGCCAAAAATGGGCTTGCCCTATTGCTCAAGATTCCAAATTCAAGTCTTCCAGTCTTGTGTGTGGAACACAAATAAGAACAAATAATAAAAACATATTAATAGAGAGGGAGAAGAAAATAATTATGATGACAGCTATCACATATTGAGTGTGAATGCTAGACCATGATGGGAGCCAGTGCAGCCAGGAACAGAGTGACCCTGTGGGGCTGAGAAGCACAGACATGGCCAGCTACTACTACCACAGCCACCCTGGTCCATTTTTCCCCTTTTCTTTTTTCTGGTCCCCTTTCCACCCCCTTTTAGGAGATGGGGAGTTTTGCCTGAAGGGTATTAAATAAATACCTGATCCTCAGCCTCACAGAGTGATAATCCCCCCTGGATTCAGGCAAATGATGGGTACCAACTCTAGGGTCTATATAATTGGCCATTGGTGAATTATTTAAAATTTTTGTTTTATTTCGCAGAAGTAGGCAGGTAGGAAAATGAGTTCAACTGCTCTAGCTTCCTATTTGGGGGAATATAGAAAAGGATAGGAAATTCTCAATTTTAGAGGTTTTATGGCTGTCACACTGTATTTGACTTAGTATTTCATAGTATCTTCATACTCTTACTTGTTTGTATGCTGTAGACTAGAGCACATGCCTGTGCCTCCTTTATTATTTTGTATTTCTGGCAATAGTTTCTGACAATATACCTGCAGGTGCATCCTCTTTGTTAATAACAGTAATAGTAATAATAATAACAATAATAATAATGACAAAAGCCACCTAGGTACTAGAAGAGCTGGAATAACCCCAATTTCCTTTGAACATTTGCTGCATCTTCTTGTAGTAAAATGACATTCACCAAGGACTATATTTATTTGTGTACTTATATATTCTATATATGGTATGATTAGAACTGTCTTCTTCTAATACTGAAATCTCCTGTATCTAGAATAGAGCCTTATATATCATAGGCATTAATGTGCTTTTAAAATAAATTAGTGAAAAAAAACCAGAACAATTTGCAGAGGCAGTTTTAAAAATGTAGAAGAACAGGAAGTATTTGTTGAAATAATGGGCAAAAACTTTACAATATAAAAATCTCATACAGAGCAAATAATCATTTCTTGCTGTGTAAAAGAAAGATAAACAAATTCCCCTAGTGGGATGTAGATTTTTGGTACTAGGAAATCCTGTCTAGAACATATTTTTTGTCCAATCTACTTTTAGGAAACCACTTCTCCCCCCCGCCCCCCTTCTATAATAATTTAGTTCCACGCATGTAAGGGTGAGGCTAACCTCAGGTATATATACAAACTCAGTACTGGTCAATAAGAATATACCCTTCTCTTGGTCACAGTGACTGGGTAAAGAATGGGCATTGACTAAAACTGGGACAATCATAATCCTCTTTGGGACTTTTGCCAAGCTGTTACAAAAGACACCCTTTTCCCATGAGGATTTATGAGCTGGCAGCTCAGCTATCTCTATTACTATGAGGAGAGAGCCCACCTGACAATGTGGACACTCAGAGGAAAGCAGAGATAAGAGATGGGATAGGCAAGAGAAAGGAAAGGCAGATTCTTGATAAAATCTGAGGCCCTATAATCAAGCCACAACTTAAGCCAGATTCTATCTTTGGATTTTAGTCTATAAACAAATTGATTTCCTCCTTTTTCCCCTTTGTCAGTCAAGAGGCGTGGTGACAAATTCTAAAAGAAAATTGGGAAAGGCTTCAATCAGTGTTTTAAATAATCCAGCTACCCATTTTCCCCATCTCTATTTCAAAGTTTTAGCTAAATATAAACTCTTTCATAATCACCAAGTAACTTTTGCTCTTGCTGGTAAGCAAATTCATAGTTTAAGAAACACAGCATGATTTCAAGGAAAAAGCAATGAGGACTTAAAATTGCTTCTAAATCTACTATTCTATAACATAGTATTAAACCTCTGGTTTACAATCTTTTAGAAAAGGTACTAAGTAGCATGAACTTACACAAAGTAGGAACACATGGTATATTCCTATTATATACTTTTACTGATGGCCTCCACTGCTACTGATGACTGCGAACTGCCAAAAAAAGAGCGTGCACACACACACACACATACACACACACAGCTACCCTTCGAAAACAAAGATTGTTTTGCCCCGAAAACAAAAGATTTCAAACTTTCAAAAAGGATACTGGCCAAAGTGTTCATTTTGCTCTGAATTGATTTTAACATTCCTCTCTGTGAAGTCATATTTTCTTTTGTTGCCATAGCAATGCTGCAAGGGGGAAAAAGAGAAGAGAATTAAACTGGCATTTAAGATTATCCAACATGGATCTACTTAAAAGTAGATCCAATGCAGGATAATCTAAGTTGAGCAACATCACCTTGAAAAGCACTGGGCAGGAAAATGTTAAAAAGGAAAAGAAAAAAAAAAAAAAAAAAAGGTTATTTCCCAAGCCACACTTTCTCATTTTTCTATTTGTCCTTTCTCTACTGGTCCTAAATAACCACTCCATCCCCATTGCTATCCTCTGATATCCTTTTGTACAAGGCAGTACACTGTTTCCCATGAGTGTTCTATCAAAATAACCAATGAAATAACATATTAACAGACAAATTACATATAATAAAAGCTTCTTAAAATGATTTAAAAAGAGGCCAGCTACTAAATAACCTTAATCAGGAAAAATTGTTGAGAGGGAATTAGGGAATTAAAATAATAAAAACAGAACCAAAAGTGTAAAATATCTCAAAATATTCGTAAATAAACTCAATACAACCACCCTCAACTTAATAAAAAAACTATGTTCCAAAATTCTATTTGAGAACCAATTAGGCAGATTTTGGGACATATATCCAACATTAGGCTGGATTTCCTAGCTAGTTGATGAAGGCTGATGAAGGTCACAGATTAAACATGACCGACAGAAGGGAAGAAGTCATTCTTTGTAGAGTACAAGCTCTTCCATGTTGACTACTCTGATGTTCTCTTTAAAGCATCTGAGTTACTACTTTTTTGCTCTCCCTTTAGGATTGTTAACTCTCTGTACACTTATCTCCTTGGATATTAAAATCCCAGATAGAGGACAGGTCAGCATCCATTTTGATACAGAACACACAGTGGAGGGTTCAGATATTGATATTATAAAAAGCAATAGGAAATAAAATACTGTTGAGCAATTGTGACGTCAGAAACATTTTAAAAATGACAACAATAAGAACAAAATCAGACATGCTGGGGAGGGTACATCTGAGGTCCCAAGATCTCTTGAGATCTCCAGGGAAGGAAGCCAGGTGGGGAGCTTCACTCTCAAACAAGGAGAGAACCAGGGAACTGATGACAAGGAAGACTAGGTTTTTCTTCAAGCCTGGGTTTCATTGCCTCCTGAGGAGCCCTGACAGTAGAAGACTGTGCATGCACAGGGGCTGTAATGATGGGCTGATCGTCCTACCAGTCTCTGCAGCTGGGAGAGGACTGCTATTTACAGCCAGAGAGACCTATGAGCAGCTGGTGTGATGCCCAGCCTCTAAGAGGAGAAATTGCCAGGCTATTCACCACCATCTGGTGTGTCACTGCTTAAGAGTCTCTAATAGCCTGACCCATCTGGAGCCTGCATGAACACATTTTTGGACAGGCAAGGCTCAAAGAAAATACCAACATGTATTCTATTGGAGGGAAATGCTAGTGGGAGTACTCTAAGCAAATGCCAAATAACTCAAAAGTGTAATTTCAAGATTTGTGAGGGCTAAGAAGACATGAAAGTGTGTAAGGAGATATATAGAAGGATATTTATTGAAGTATTGTTTCAAAAAGTAACACAAAACAAAACACAACCCCAAAACTGGAAACATTGGAATAGTATAATACAGTATGGTATAAGCATACTATGAAATAATTTTTGCTTATTAAAAAGAATGTTATGTTATTTCTAGTAACCTGGAGGGATGTCTATAATATATTAAATGACTAAAACAAGCCACAGAATGTGTAGATTATGAGTTCTTTTTATTTTAAGAAACAAATGAAATGTCTTTGTATGTGTTTGTATGAACAGTGAGAAAGGTATTAGAAAGATGCATGACTGTCAGTTAACACAAGTTACTTCAAGGGGTAGGAATGGAGGAGCAATCTGGAGATTAACCTTTCCTTTACACATTTTAAAATTACTTCAATTGTTACAATAAGAACATTGTAATTTTATATAATAAAAATATCTAATACAGAAAGTTGAGAAAAAAAAGGAATTCACCTTATTAAGAAATGTTAATAACATTACTTTTCTGCACCAAAGCTACTGCTGTGATTTACCTCAGTACCACTAATGAATAAGGATTTATAAAATCTTTCCCCAGATTCTGAAAAACCTAAAGCAGTGAAGGGATCTGGTATTTCTGAAGGCAGAACTGTGGAACAGGGTTGAAAACAAGATTAGTGGAAATGTGTATGAGGAGTTGCAAACTCTCAACCTGTTCAGCCAGGTGGCTGCCCCAGGCCCAGCAGAAGACCTAGCCCAGAGGAAAAGACCTAGAGATACTGACAATTTGAAATCCCCAATGAAACAGCCAGGTCCCTGAATTATCACCCACTGTGATAACTGGCCTACCACTCAAAAGTCCCAACACCCATACAGTCAGAAAGAGTTTCTAAACACTGGATTTTGAAGTCTCACCCTTAAATAGGAGCAAAGAGTCAAGAATCACCAGACATTTGAGGACAGCCTCTAATATAAAAGGCAGAGACCCAAATCAACCAACCAGCAAACAGAAAAGAAAATCTGGGGAAAGAGAGGCAACGCAGGAAGCTCAAGAAACTATAAAATTAAATTGTATTAAATGTCTTTAGAGAGCTAAAAGGAGATACCACATCCATGAAACAGACGATACCATATCCATGAAACATATATATCCATCCCTTCGGAAAAGAGTTCATGTAAACTGAAAAAAGACAAGTAGAATTAAAAATGGAATAGAATAATTGGAAGGACAAATTGAAGAAACGTTCCGGAAAGTAGAACAAAAATATAAATGGAAACAGAAAAGGTAAAAAAGGATCAACTCAAAAGGCCCAACATCAGACTTTAAAAACTGTAAAAAGAGAGAAGAAAACTATAAATAACACAAGAAAATGTCCCAGGACTGAAGAAAAGTTTCCAGAGTATGGATTGTAAGATCTCACCCATTTTCCAGTGCCATGGATTGAAAAAGATGCCCACTAATCTCATCATGGTGAAATTAAAAACAAATAAACACAGAGGGTGAAAGGGATGGTCCTGGAAGCTTACAGAGAGAAAAAGCATGCCATACACAAAGGATCAGAAATTTTAATTTAGCATTAGACTTAAAAAGCAATACTGGAAATAATGCCTACAGAAATTTCATTATTCCAACCTAGAATTCTGTATCTAGCTAAATCACCATCATCATCATTATCATCATCATCAAGAATATGGGTAGAATAAAGATTTTTCAAACATGGGTAGTAGAAAAATTTACCTCCTGTTCTTTCTTAGGAAGTTACTAAAGGATGTGGTGCACTATAATAATGAGGGAATAGACCAAGAAAACAGAAGGTACTGAATCCAGAAACAGGTGATCATTCCCAACACCATTATTATTTTAGAATAATGGTATTGGGAAGCACACTATGGGGCTTAGATGGGAACAATATTTATATAGTCATAATATTGTAGTTACAGAAATAACTAAATTGGTAGCAAGGGGAGAGAAATGTATGTATCTATAGAGGAAAATCAATAATTTCTAAAATAGAAAAATAAAAAAATGACAGTCTATAGGATGCCACTTACACATGTGGAGGTAAATTCTAGAAGAGCTAAAAGAGTTGGAAATGTTATAGCAATTATCACTACCTGGTATTTTAAATTTGTTTTTCTGACTTTGCCACTCATTCATTCATTTAACAAATGTTTATTGAGAGCCCACTATGTACCAGATACCAATCTAGACATTGGGGTTAAAGCAGTTAACAAAACAAAACTCCTACCTTCATGGAATTTACATGTTAGTGAGCAGAAATAGGCCATAAACAAATTAAACAAGTAAAATATATAGTACAGCAGATGGCAGTAAGTACTGTGAAGAAAAGCAAAACAGGTAATGAGGGTAGAGCGTACTGGAATAGTGGGGGACTGAACTTTTCAAAGATGGTCAAGCAAGGTCTTCCTGAGAAAGTGACATCTGAACAAAGGCCTGAAAAAATGACAGTGATTTGAATCAGAAGTGGGAGTGAAGGTGGGAGAAGTAGAAAGATTCTGGATATATTGTGAAGATAGAGTCAAAAAGGTTTGCTGATGGATTGGAAATGCATATAAAAGAAAGGGCAGAGTCAAGGAGGACACCAAGAGTTTTGGACAGAGCAACTGGTGTGTAAGCTCCATGTTCACTGTTATATCCCCAGCTCCTGGCATATCGTAGAATCTCAATAAATATTAGTTGAATAAATGAATGCTTGCCTCTGGTAAATGGAAAAAGAGTGGGGGAGGGAGCATGAAATTACTGCTTTTTGTTATTAAGGGCATACTATATTGATAAAATAAGGTAAAGAAAAAAGTAATCTTTACTCAGGAAATCCAAAATTACACAACAATGTCAACTTTACAAAACAATGAATTTTACATTAAAAAAAAAAAAAGCACAAAAAGAAGAGTCAAATGAACAACTTCCTTTGCATTATTAGTTTTTATTTTTCAGTTTAGTCTATAACAGAATATGAAACATTTAAAATGTGGTTGAGGGGAGTGGGTGTAGATCAGTGGTAAGCACCAGCTTCCCACGTACGAGGTCCCAGGTTCAGTCCCTGACTCTGGTACCTCCAAAAAATATATATAATAATAAAATAAAATAATAAAATAAAATGTGTTTGATTTTAAAATAAAATTACTTTACAAGGTATGTTTAAAAGGGTAGTATAGTCTTGTATAAAGTGAAGAATCTACACCTAGGCAGAAAAATCTTGAAAATCTTTGAATCATATATGCCTCTGTTTTTTAAACTGGGACTATCACCCTTTCCTATGTACTTCGACTCACATAGAGAAGATTAAAAAGTAATTTCCAAAAAGCACTTTGTATTCCTTGGAGAATGGATATTATCATCATACATTATGTTATTATCTTGTTGAATATGCATGATTTCCAGTACCACATAAAGTATATCTAGACATACTTTCCCATCTCATTCCATCATTTGGAGTCAAACTGAATTAAATCTAGGCTGCTGTTATTTCAAGGGTCAAATACTCAGAGGCAAAACATAAGCTCCAAATAACATATAATGATTTTAAAATGATAAATCATTGATGTGCTTACTGGAACTCCAACTTTCTTACCTATTCTAAAAACTAAACTCAGCCATTTTTTGTTTCAACAATAGATAATACTAGTTATACATTTAAAGTTTAAGATATAGTTATAAATATTAAAAATATTAGTTCCTCCAATAAACCAATGCCAAAGTCTATATGCAGTTATATACATATTTTTAAAATGTAGCTCCAAAAGTAAAAGGTAGTATTTTACATTTGAAATATGTAAAAATAATTACTTCATTAAATTTTATATTATCCATAAGTAAACAGAACTAGCTTTATATTCAATTGAATTTCACTTGTGATACCTATCATATTTTGAAACAAAGGGAAATATTGAAATAAAAGACTTTCTAATTACAGGTGTTTTGCTTTTTAAATAAAAGGAGCAGTAATTCAATGGTTTTCAAATTTTCCTATCCTTTGAAGTACCCATAATTTTATGCCCATATTACCAGCACTTAAATAAGCCAGGTCTTAAAAGGCAGCCTGAACATAGAAGATCAGTAAGAAAGGAGAGGGAAATAAAAGGAAGAAAGAAGGGAAAAGGGTTATAAGGAAACTGGGAAGGAGTCTCAAGGGAGATATTTCAATCAACAATTAGGCAATTCTGTGAAAACTTTATGCCAAGACATGATTAAATGCATATTATTATAAAGGATTGTAATGTATTATTATTACTAAATAAATAATAGGAACATATTATACCCATTGAATAAAATGAGAATCCACAAGTCCACAAATATTGAAATATTTAGGAGTAAAGGGGCATCATGTCTGCAATTTTCAAGTACAGAAAAAAATTTGTGAAAAAGCAAATGTAAAATATTAAAATTTGAGGAATCTGGATAAAGATTTGAGAATTCTTTGTACTACTGAAACTTTTCTGAAGTCTGAAATATATAAATTTAAAAAGAAATAAAGTAAAAAGATTAGTATTAATAATTCAGCTACCATTTACAGATTACTTAATATTAGCCAGCTCAGTTAATAGGCATTTTATTCTCACTATCTTTCATCTTTACAACAATCTTGCAGGGTAGGTATTATTATCAGCACCATGTTTTTAAACAGATAATAAAATGAAGGCTCCAAGAAGTTAAATTACCCAAGAACAGAGATCTAATGAGTAGCATAATCAGGTTTCAAACCGAAGCACACACCAAAGCTCGTACTCTTTCTACAAGGTGGTAAATACGTTATATTAGTGCTTTAGAGAGAACTCTGGTTCTAGAATTTAGGTAGATTTGGATATAAGGATTTAAATTCTTAATACCATGTGACCCTGGTCAAATTACTTATCTTAATTGCTTTTCTTTGGAGACAGGAATAATGGTTGGGATCTATCTCATGGGTTACATCAAAGAATGCAGATAAAGCACTTCAGAACAGTACCAAAGCCAAGTCGATGGAAAGAACACAAATGTTAGTTGTTCTCTAAATTGCCTCTATATACTTTGTTCTACTTTTCCTGAAAAACAATGCATTACATATTGCTGAATTCTAAAGTGTGGATATCATACCTAGTTAACTGATGTTTTTTACTGCCATAAAATAGGTATTTAAAAATTCATCAAAATTAGAGAATAAGCAGTTCAAACTGACAAATAAATGTCCCTTACTTTAAGCAAGAAAATAAACTATTACAACATTATTACAGATAATACTAAATATTACTGCAGATTTTTCTACAACTGCTGTATCAGAAACCAAGTCTATACAAACAGTATGAATAAGAAATTTATCAAATCACATGTTTAAGACTGTTTTCCATTAAAAAGTAAAAATAAAAAGGTTGAGGTTGAAAATATTAAGTATGAATTAACAGGAAAAATTACTCTAGGTAAAACAGCCCAATTCTAGTAATTCTGGAAATACATATTTGTGTTTAGACATACTAAAATATTTTGGGCTTCAAATGCCTCTTACAACAGAAGGACACAAAAAGGATGAATTTTAACCCTAGTTCACAGGGCTAAATTGACGTGTTCATTAAACTTATGAAAGAAAACTATAAAGCAAAACAAAGTAAAACAAAAGTTATTCCTACCTTATTGTCTCCTCTATCAGACGATCTGAGCTACAAATAAAAGAAAATTTGAATTTTGGAATTATTATATGCACATTTAAAACTTGCATTTAATTTTTCTACATTTTTAGATAGAAAAATGTTTAACTTTTCAGGCCTTTATGTACACAGAACACAAAGACTTTCAAAAGCATCTGGAGAAAATTCTGGACTCAAATTTAACTTATTCACACATATAATTTTTATTTGCTAGCTTAAATCTTCTTTTCCACAAAGATATTTGATGATTAAAGTCAGAAAAGTTTTAATGACAGCACAAAGAAATGAAACCTCTTCTTTAATCTAGATAGCTTAGAGTTGTCATAATTATCTATTCAAAACTTAAGAAATACAACTAACTTGTTGAGACAGGACAGAAAAATACAGTTCTGATGTCTATAAGTAGTAATTATTTACACCTTCGAGTTCCTTTCTACAGTTAAACCAATTCTCTGCTTACCACACTTTAGAATTGAAGAATCTAAACGAAGACACCAAGTGCACCTTTGATCTGTAAAATGTTGGCCTTTAGGCATCACATATTGGGAGCAAACAAACAAAAATACCATTTAGGGGGAATTTATAGGTAGCCAAGTTTGGTAAAGGTGCGGCTTTTCAGCAGAAAGTAGGAAAACAAACTCCCAGACATCTGTATCTATTGGCACAATGCAAGGTACACAGGAAGTACTCAAATAAAATACTTACATATTTGTTTTCTAACTCTTTCCAAAAGAATTTCTAAGTTCATTCTCTAAACTAAAAAATTGAAGTTTTACTATAAAGTAGTAGACCAGGGAATCTAAGTTATTGCATGAATTAGGTAACAAAGATAAAATTTAAAAATATCTTAAATTTTTAAAATGTCTTAAATACCTTATAAAAATCCTGAGATTAAGAATCTTATTTCAAAACCTTGCAAAGATAGCGGAGGGGTTAAGAGCCAGGCTATGTGGGCTATATGATGTTATACAAGTTACTCTGTGCCTCAGTTTCCTCAGCTATAAAATGGCAATAATAGTAATAATACCTACTTGTTAAGAGGATTAAAAGGGTTTATCTAAGTGATATGAACATATTTGGCATGCAGTAAGCACTAAGTAATTCTGTTATTATTACAGTAGTTTTTCAATAATTACAGACGGATTCTAAATCTGAGCATAAAGTTGACATAAATTTCCAGCTAAACCCACTGTTCTGTTGAAATCTATTAAGGATGCATTCATTCTGTTAACTAATATTTATGGAAATGACCCTGAAAGGTACTGGGTCAGGCAGGGGTTACAAAGATAAGGCACTAACCTCAATAGATCTTACAATGGAGAAAGACAACACATATGCTAACAGGTGCTTTAGTAAAGTGGTTACAAGATCACAAAAACTAGTGGCTAACTATACTTGGGTTAATGCTTCCTTGTTCAACACAATGGTTTGGTTGACTGTCCTCATCAGGGCCTCTTAGTTCATTAGAGATTCCATAGAGTCCATAGATTTTAAAAAATGAGCCATGACCTAAGTATCACATTAAAAAATGAACTCAAAATGGATCATGGACTTAGATGTAAAATGCAAAACTATAAACTTTTAGAAAAAACGTAAGAGAAAGACTTTGGGATCTAGGACTAGGCCACAGCATTAGACTTGACACCAAAAGCAGGATCTAGAAAAGAAAAAACTGATAAATTGGACTTCATAAAAATTAAAAACTTTTGCTCTGTGAAAGACTCTGTAAAGGGAATGAAAAGACAAGCTACCGTGCTCACTTCGGCAGCACATATGCTGGGGTTGGGATGATACAGAGAAGATTAGCATGGCCCCTGCACAAGGATGACATGCAAGTTCGTGAAGCGTTCCATATTTAACAGACAAGCTACAGACTGGGAGAAAATATTTGCAAACCACATATCTGACATAGGACTAGTCTCTGGAATATAGGAAGAATTCTCAAAACTCAACAGTTAAAAAAAAAAAAATCCAATTTGAAAATGGGCGAAAGACATGAAGAGACATTTCATCAAAGAGGATAAATAGATGGCAAATAAGCTCATGTAAAGATATCCAATATCATTAACCATTAGGGAAATGTAAATTAAAACCACAATGACATATCACCACACACCTATCAGAATGGCTAAAATAAAAAAATAAGATAAAAAAATAAAAGCAAATGTGGAGAAAATGGATAATTCACACATTGTTGGTAGAAATGAAAAATGGTATAGCCACCCTGTAAAACAGTTGGCAACTTCATAAAACACTAAAGATGTGACTACCAAATGATCTAGCAATTGCATTTATCCTAGAGAAATGGAAAACTTACGTTCACACAAAAACTTGTACACTAATGTTTATAGCAACCTTATTCATCATAGCCAAAAACTGGAAACAACTTAGATGTCCTTTAACAGGTAAATGGGTTTAACAAATTGTGGTACATCCATACCATGGAATACTACCCAGCAATAACCTGGATGGTTCTCCAGAAAACTATGCTGAGTGAAAAAAGCCAAACCCAAAAGGTTACTTACTGTACAATTCCATGTACATAATATTCTTGAATGACAAAATTATAGAAATGGAGAACAGATTAGTGGTTACCAGGGATTAATGAGGGTGGGTAGAGGGTCAGAGGGTAGTGGGTGTGGTTATAAAAGGGCAACAAGCAGGATCCTTGTGGTGATGGGAATGTTTTGATATTTTGACTATATCAATGTCAATATCCTGGTTGTGATACACTGTAGTTTCGCAAGATGCTACCATTGGGGGAGACTGGGTAAAGAATACATGGGACTTCTTTCTTACAGCTGCATGTGACTCTATAATTACCTAAAGTTTACCAACTAGACTAGCTAATAAGCTAGCCTAGCTACTAAGACTTTTGTTAGAAAATAAATTCAATATATTTTGTATTCAGAGACAAGGTTCCTGAAGAAGTGAAGTTGAACTGTCCACTAAGAAACAATTTTCTATTTCACTATATATAAAGAAAATTCTTCGATGTTGTTTGTGACACACAAATATAACCTCTGTTTTAAACAAGCACTTTCCTTAAAAGGTAGGCCCTCTTAAATGACATTTGGCCAATTTAAATCCTATTTTAATGTAATAAAAACATTTTTTATTTATAAGACTTAAATTCAAAGCCAACACTCATGCCTTCATTTGCTTTTTTTTTTTGTATAAAATTAGATTTTCATAGATTAGAGGCCAAGAAAACCTCTAAGAAAGATAACTTTTCAAATTTTTCTCAAATTGCCCAAAGTCTCCAACTCGTTACTAATTTGACTAACTCCTCCACTGAATAAACACCATTTATTTTCAAAAGCATCCTAGGTAGAGTATGGTACAACTCAGCAATACAGTAGCTTCATAAAGATGGCATAATCTAGTAAAAATTGAATTTAAAACTGCTTTCCTTTGGGGTATAAAATATATAATCAAGTGAAATTATCCTCCTTAAACAATTACTTCATAATAGCCAAGAGGCATTCCATTAAGTCCTCTAGACCTGTAATTAAGCAACAAGTTTCTGTTTCTCTCAAGACCTTAAACAAGCTGAAAACAATGAGCTAAATTTTATCACCAATTATTGTGCTGATGAATAACTAATTCTACTTTTAAATAATAATTCACTCTTGAAAAATAATTCATTTCTCCCTGCACCCTGCAAATGACAAATTTTAAGAGTGAAAATGTGGCTTCACGTATATATTTTAAAAACAATTTGAACTAATGTGAGAACTTGGCAAAATCACTTAGACAACACCTAATTATAATTTTCTTATAGAAAAATAAATGAATAAATATGAACAAGTAAGCAAGTAAATAGGTAAACAAGCAAAGTAAATAATAAGCAAAATTTAAGGATCAGTCCCCTTGTAAACCATAATAATTGATGAGGTTCTCACCAACCCACCAGAACATTTACCTCAAGCATTGTGGTGATGCACGGTTATCTTTCACTTACAGCTAACCAAAGAGGCTCCCCTAAGGTATATGTCTTATTTATCTCTATGTAATTACCTCTCAAAAAAGGTTAACTAAATAGAATTAAGATGCAGTAGGATAAATATGTTGTGTAATGTGTGGGAGGGGGAGGGGATGGAATATATGGGAATCCCCAGTATTTCTGATGTAACATTTATGTACTCTAAAGCTTCTTTAAAAAAATATATATATATATATTTTTAAGGTCTCTTTCAATTCCCCCCACCTCAGATGGTTCCCTTGTTTGTTTGTTCATTGTTTTTGCTCGTTGTCTGCTCATTGTTTTCTCTGCTCATTGAATTTTTTCTTTAGGAGGCAGAGGGAACCAAACCTGGGACCTCCCATGTGGGAGGTGGGCACTTAACTGCTTGAGCCACATTAGCTCCCTGCTCATTTGTTTTTTTTGTTCGTTGACTGCTCATTGTTTGCTCATTTTTTTGCTTGTTTTTTGCTCATTGTCTGCTTGTTGTTTTTTCTTCCTTTTTTTTTTTTTTTTTTTTTTTTTTTCCTAAATGACAATGTTTATTTTTATTTTTTGGTTAATTGATTGTTAAAGTAAAACCATGTAGATCAGCTTGTGACTAAAATTATTTCTTAACTTTTTCTAAAGCAACTTTGGGATCTGAAATAGTATAATAAAATTAGAGTGAATTTGTTTATAAATGTAAAAAAACAATTACAACAGGGACTTCTAGTTAAATTTACAGTTAATCTCCCACTTATGTCTCTTGTTAAAAAATATGATTTTTCTTCTTGTCTGCTCATTGTTTGTCTCATTAACTGTCTTCTTTAGAAGGCACCAGGAACTGAACTCAGAACCTCCCATGTAGGAGGTGGCCATTCAATTGCTGGCGCCACATCTGCACCTGTCTCTTTCAATTTTAAGGCCTAAAAATTTGACTTTCGTTTTTTTTTTAAATTTAGATTAAATTACAAAATCAAATAACCAACAATTAATGGTTCAAGAAATTGAGTTGAGATTTTCCTAGGTAGATGGCTCATAATTCAAGAGTACACGAGGGAGGGCTTAGTGCTCTGCAAGATTCTATTAAATTGACAAATCTTTAGCTAGGCTAAGAAAAAGAGAGTAACAAATAAGGAAAATCAGAAATGAAAAGGGAGATATTACTGTCAACCCTGCTGAAATAAAAAAGGACTGTAAGAGGATACTATGAACAAATGTACACCAATAAATAGATAATGTAGATGAAATGGACAAATTCTTAGAAACACACAAACTACTTATATTGACTCAAGAAGAAATAGAATATCTCAACAAATCAATTACTAGTAAAGAGATTGAATCAGTAATAGAACATCTCCCAACAAAGAAAAGTCCAGGCCAGATGGCTTCACCGGGGAATTCTACAAACATTGCACGAAGCCTTAACTCTCCAAATCAGCTCAAACTCTTCCAAAAAATTGAAGAGGAGGGAAAAGTTCCTAAATCTACAAGGCCAACATCACCCTCATACTAAAACTAGATAAAGATGCCACAAGAAAAGAAAACCACAGACAAATTTCTCTTATGAATACAGATGCAAAAATCCTCAACAAAACACTAGCAAACCGAATCCAACAGCATATTATTAAAAGGCATGTGACAAAATCCAGCATCCTCTTCTTGATAAAAACACTTATAACACTAAGAATAGAAGAAAAATTCCTCAATATGATAAAGGGCATATATGAAAAGTCCACAGCTAACATCTTGCTTAATGGTGAAAGATTGAAAGCTTTCCCTGTAAGCTCAGGAACAAGACAAGGATGCCCTCTACTATTCAACATTATACTAGAAGTTCTTGCCAGAGCAATTAGGCAAGAAAAAGAAATAAAAGGCATCCAAATGGAAAAAGAAGTAAAACTTTTCCTATTTGCAGATGATATGATCCTATTTGTAGAAAATCCTGAAAAATCTACAACAAAGATCCTAGAGGTAATAAATGAACTCAGCAAAGTGGTGGGATATAAGATCAACATGCAAAAATCAGTCGTGTTTCTATACACTAGTAATGAGTGATCTGATGAGGAAATCAAGAAAAGAATTCCATTCACAATGGCAACCAAAAGAATCAAATATCTAGGAATAAATCTAATCAAGGACGTAAAGGACTTATACACAGAAAACACTGCTAAAAGAAATCAAAATAGACCTAAATAAACGGAAGGGCATTTGTGTTTCTGGACTGGAAGACTAAATATCGTTAAGATGCCAATACTACCTAAAGCAATTTATAGATTCAATGCAATCTCAATCAAAATCCCAACAACCTTCCTTGCAGAAATGGAAAAGCCAATCATCAAGGGTAAGGGGTCCCAAATAGGCAAAGCCATCTTGAAAAAGAAGTATGAAGTTGGAAGACTCACACTTTCCATTCTTAAAACTTATTACAAAGCCACAGTAATTATAAGAGTATGGTACTAGCACAAAGTTAGACATAAAGACCAATGGAATAGAATTGAGGGCTCAGAAATTAACTCTCACATTTATGGCCAACTGATTTTTAATGAGGGGGCAAAGACCACTCAATTGGGAAAGAATAGTCTCTTCATCAAATGGTGCTGGGAAAACTGGATCCCCATTTGAAAAAAAAAAAAAAAAAAGGAGGACCCCTACCTCATGCCATATACAAAAATTAACTCAAAATGGATAAAATACCTAAATATAAGAGCTAGAACTACCAAACTCCTAGAAGAAAGCATAGGGAAGCATCTTCAGGATTTTGTGTTAGGCAATGGTTTCTTAGACTTTACACCCAAAGTACAAGCAACAAAAGAAGAAATAGATAAATGGAAACTCATCAAAACTTTTATGCCTCAAAGGACTTTATTATGAAAGTAAAATGGCAAACTACACAAGAGGAGAAAATATTCAACTTAACAACAAAAAGACAAACAACCCAATCAATACATAGGCAAAAGACTTGAATAGAAACCTCTCCAAAGATGATATACAAATAGTGAAAAAGCAAATGAAATGACGTTCATCATCATTAGCCACCAGGGAAATGCAAATCAAAAACATGAGAAATCGTTTCACACCCACAGGAATGGCTGCTATTTTTAAAATAGAAAATAAGTATTGGAGAGGATGCAGTGAAATAGGAACACTCATTCATTGCTGGTGGCAATGTAAAGTGGTGCAGTCACTGTGGAAGACAGTTTGCTGGTTCCTCAGAATGCTAAGTATAGAAATACCGTATGCTCTGACAACTCATTACTTGGCATATACTCAAAAGAATTGAAAGCAGGGACTTGAACAGATATTTGTACACCAATAGTCATAGCATCATTATTCACAATTGCCAAAAAATGGAAGCAACCCAAGTGTCCAACAACTGATGAATGGATAAATAAAATGTGGTTAAACATCCAATGGATTATTATTCAGCCATAAAAAGGAATGAAGTCCTGATATATCAACATGATAAACCTTGAAGATATCATGCTGCATAAAATAAGCCAGACACAAAAGGACAAATATGTATGATCTCATTGATTTGAAACACTTAGAATAAGTAAACTCATAGAATTAGAGTCTAGAGTATAAATTACCAGAGGACAGGGTGGGGATCAGGAATGGGAATTTAAGGCTTAAAACATACAGGGGTCCCATTTGGAATGATAGAAATGTTTTGGAAATGGAAGGTGGTGATGACAGGATAACACTGTGAATGCAATTAACAGCACTGAAAAATATATATCTGAATGTCATTAAAAGGGGAGTGACAGATTGTATATATTGTAATAATAAATTTTTTTTTAAAAAATCTATGGAATTACGCTACACAATGAACTCTCCCCCCCCAAAAAAAATACAAGAGATAGTGTAAACAAAAGCATCCTGTATACTGTTTAATACAAGCCTACAGATGTATGGCTGATATAAATCGTGGCACTTTAATGTCTCATAGCCGACATCATCACAGAATAAGTAAAGTATTGTTCAGGATGGTATTGTAAACTGATAATGCTAATTTCAATATGGCAGACAATTGTACTACCTGAGACAAATGGAGCTTTGATACAGTAATTTTAAAATGTCCCATGAAATGAAAGACATAAAGTGAAATAATCAAATACTACTTTAAAAAAGTACCAGCTCTCATAAGCTAGAAATTCAGATCTCTACTATACAAACAACCCCTGATATAGGTGAGGGATACATCTCAAGATCTTTGCATATTCCCAAGTTTATGGCTACTACTTCTACATATAGTTTCTTCCACAAACTTTCTATTTTTCTGCTTAAGATCCACTGCTTTCTTGGGATACTTTACTATTATTACTTTATAATCCTGTTTTCTCTGTGGAGTCTCATTTCACAAAGAAACAAAGTATATGTATGTGTGTATATAAATCATTTCCTGGTAGCTACGGAGTAAATAACAAGCAGCAAATATAAGGTCAGAAGTGAGGGTGAAGTGTAAACACTACTGTATAGATGGTTTAGACTTACTTATCCGCCAAGTGACTCCCTCCTCAACAGCAACCTCCACAGTATCTAACATTCAAGACTATATCTCAACAAAACAATACACCGTGAACTTTCACATTTCATAGTCAAGAAAACTAATGTCAAATCCTTGAATGCCAAGAGTCTACTATGTTACCACATTCACAGATGTTAAAATCTGACCATTACTTAATTAGAATCATATAATATATATACAGCTATACCGCAAACAGTTTGGATAAAACAGTTCCTCAGTAAAGGTCATTTGAATTAGGGTGATTGTATGTCTCCTGTTTATCAAATAGTAATGAACCTTTAATACAATTATAATTTAATTATACTAAGACTACTCTGAAATCAAAGGTATTTTTCAAATTCTATTTAGAAATGTAAATTGACAGTATATGTAAAAGGATAGGTCGTCTCTTTCTCCTTTAGTATATGTTTTTCTTATGTTTACACCCTCATTATGTTCTGCTTCATACAGAAGTCTTTTATACGCATTATCTTAGAATCCCTGTGAAATAGATACCATAGGAATTATCATTATGGAGAGGCAGCACAGTATTCAAAAACAATACAATCACATGACCTGGGTTTGACTCCCAGTTTTACTAGCTGTCTTACCTCAGGGAGCTTGAGCGAAAAGCATGAAACAAACAAAAGTAAAAACATTTTTCTAAGTCTTAAAAATGTCTACATAAAATATTTTGGATCTAAATGAGGATCCAAATGAGAAGGCTGGTGAATTTAAAAATGCAAAATATCCCAAGACTAAGTATAGCCTAAAAAAATGTCATAAGAAAAACTTTCAGCAGATGAAATAGAAACATCCAAACAATTTACTCCTTCATGGACCTATTTACACCTAAGCATACAAATACAATATAAATACAAATACAGTAAATATGTGCCTTCTCACATAAGATCTGAACTATCTGTGCTAAACAGTCAATGAAATGGAAACAAAATAACAATTCTCAGCTAAATACTATAACTGATCCTGTTTATTTAAAGTGTACCTTGCTTTATACAATAGCCCTATATTTGAAAAGTTATGTGAAACAAATTCTTTAGATTTATAGAAAGCTTTTTTTTTTTTTTTTAAGATTTATTTTATTTATTTATTTCTTCCCACCCCCTTGTTGTTTGCATTTGCTGTGTCTGTTTTTGTTGTGTGCTGGTCTCTTTTTCTTTTTCTTTTTTAGGAGGCACCGGGCACAGAACCTGGGACCTCCCAGGTGGGAGGGAAGTGCCTAATCACGTGAGTCACCTCCACTCCCTGCTTTGTTGTGTCTCTCATTATGTTTTCCTCTGTGTGTCTCTTGTTGCATCATCTTGTTGTGTCAGCTAGCCAAGCCAGCCTGTCATGTCAGCTTGCTGTCTTTCTTGTCTTCTTGAGGAGGCACCGGGAACTGAACTTGGACCTCCCATGTGGTAGGCAGGAGCTGAATCACTTGAGCCACATCCACTTCCCCATAGAGTGCTCTTAATCTTTTAAAATGCCTTAACTATGTGAATATTCTCGCTATCCTGATTTTGTGATAATTAGGGTAGGCTAAACATTCACTATATTAGAAACCATGTACGTGTTATCAGACCTAGTTTTTCTCCCTAGGTCTGGTTTTTAGAATGCTGGTGATAAACTAAGCCTACTTTATTATATGACCATCCTGTATGGGAAAAGACTAACTCTAAGTATCTTTGGTCAACCTTAAGGGATATAGCAGGGAGACAGATGTCGCTCAAATGGTTGGGTGTCCATCTCCCATATGGAGGGACCTGGGTTTGATCCCCGGGACCTCCCGGTAAAAATTAAAAAAAAAAAAAAGAAAAATATAGAAGGTGCGTGGGCCACTAGGCCCCGCGAGCCATGCAGCAAGATGATGACGTAACAGGAGAGTGACACAAGGGAGAGCCAAGACGAGATGCACCAAAAAAACAGGAACTAAGGTGGTGCCGGCGGCTGGATGCCTCTCTACTACATTGGAGGTTCCGAGGATCAAATCCCAGTGCAGGCAGGAGAAGGATGAGAAGAGAGGGCAGTAAACGGACATAGAGAGTTGCCCAGCGAATGGGCACAAAAACAGCAAAGATGGGTGTGGAGGGGCAAAAAGGGATAAAAGTAAGTAAGTAAGTAAGTAAATAAATAAATAAATCCTTAAAATAAATGTATATGGGAGTAAGATATGGACTATAGTTAGTAGTAAAACTTTGACGATGCTCTTTCATAATTTGTTAACAAATATTTCACAACAATGCAAAGTATTTGCAGTGGGGTGATATGTGGGAACCCTGTACGATGTTATGCATGTTTGTTTTGTAACTTCACAATGTTTACTGAACACTTATTGTTTATGTATGTTCATGTGTGAATGATATACTTCAATAAATTGTTTAAAAAAATGCCTTAACTCATAAGCCATTTAAGGTTAAAATCATGTTATATAAGGGGGCAACTATTATTCTATTTTAAAGATGAAAAAAAATAAGATGGAGAGAGACCAGGTCACTTGTTTTACAGAGATAGAATGCGCCTGGTCTTTTGACTGTCAATACTATGCCATGATGGCTCTCTAATATAATGAAAACAATTTTTTTTATGGTTTTATGCTTTATTATTAAGTATCGATAAAATTGATTTGTTAAAAAAAAAAAAAAAGCCAGTTCTTATGTATTGACATGAATACTTGGCATGGAACTATAAAAGGTATGTTCTCACATCTATTCCAAAACTTAGTAAAACAATTCTTAAAAAAACTAGACTAGTCTTTATAGCTAGTACGTTATTACACTGCCTGTTGTATTTTAAAGAAGCAAGTCACAGGACAGGTAGTGTAATGTGGAACAAATACGGAAACAGGTGAGTTTAGTAAGAGCTCTACTACTATATAGTTATGAGACCTTGGCCTACGTCCTCTCCAAATGTTGTTTCCTCATCTGTAAATAAGAGAGATGCTTGCCAAAGATTTTTATTATATACAAAATAAGGAACTTTTTTTTTTAAAGGAGATGCTGGGGATTGAACCTGGGACCTCATATATGGGAAACAGGCACTCAACCACTGAGCCAAACCTGCTCCCCAGGAACCTGATTTAAAAAAAAAAAAAAAAATTTATAGGGAACTCATTTTGCATAGCAAAAATAATAACAATATGGCCACATTAATAATATCCCCTCTGTCATCAAAATCAGATTTCATGTATATAGTATCTGAACCAATACCTTGGACAAAGAATGTACTCAATAAATATTTGGAGAACAGGCAAATGAATGAAACAGGTTTTCTACATTGGGGCATACATGCATATGAAACCTCGCAACAAAATTAATGCCTTCTGTTTACAAATAAATATTAAGCATCCATGATATAACAAGAACTGGGATACAGACCATGTTAAACTTCATCAAAATCTATCAAAGTGTACGGTCCAAAAGGTAAACCATAATGTAAATCATTGACCATGGTTAGTAGCAATGTCTCAATATTTGCACGTCAATTGTAACAAATGTACCATCCACATGTAATATGTTATTAATAGGGGAAAGAGGAAAAGAGAGAGGATTTTGGGTATATGGGAATCACCTATATTCTGTACATGACTTTTCTGTAACCTAAAGCTTCTTTGAAGACAAAATGAAAAAAATAAGACACTGGGGGAATAAATGGAAGAAAACGTCACTGTACATACAAGACAACAGATTTTACAGTGATGAAAGACAATGTCAAACTTTAAAATATTTTTTTATATATTTTTATTTTTTATTATTTCAAACTTAATTTTTTTAAATATTTTACTCATTATTTTTAAAACTATCATTATTATATCATTTTCCTATCAATTGTATTCAGTTATTTTATTGGCTTCATTTTTGAAGAAGTTTTGGATCAAGAAGGGTTACAACTGTGGCAGGAGAGGATCACTGGTGCGGGGTATCAGAGATGGGAGATGCATGGCAGGAGGTTCACCTGGGACATACCTATAAGGCATACGAATGTGTTCAAGTGTTCACGGGGCATTGTCACAGTGAGTGGAATTTCACAAAATAACCAAAAGAATATTGAATTCCTATCCTGGGGAGCTCTTCCACAATCTCTAATGAGACAGCAAGAATCCCCTAAGTACAGGGGCAATGACTAGTGAAGGAGAATGGACCACTGATGGGCCCTAATAGTGATGACTATACGTATGAACCTTTAGTTTTTTTTTTTTTTTAACCGGGAGGTCCCAGGGATCGAACCCGGGTCCCTCCATATGGGAGATGGACACCCAACCATTTGAGCCACATCTGTCCCCCTGAACCTTTACTTTTGAAATTGAAACTTAGTCTAATATTATAGGGTGCCTAAGAGTTACCTCCTGGGAGCCTCCTTGTTGCTCAAATGTGGCCTCTCTCTAAGCCAAACTCAGCATATAAATACATTACCTCCCCCCACCCCCAAGCAGGGGACAAGACTCCCGGGGATAAGCCTCCCTGGTACGGAGGGACTACTACCAAGCACCAACTAGCAGTGCAACGGGAAAAAGACCTGGACCAAAAGGGGTAAAGGGTAAAGACAAATGAGCTTATATGGCTAAGAGACTTCAAAGCGAGTCAGGAGGTCATTCCAGAGGTTACACTTAGGCACATCTCAGCAGGATCTCATTGACTGACAAGTAAATATAGCAGGGCTCCTGAGGACTCCGGAGACATCCAGACACTATAGGCGGGGAGACAGCTCAAGAGTGTGGTGCCCTGCCAGTGCGCCCTACTTTGGAATTTATGCTCCCCAGTGTGACAGAGTTGGACTCAGTTGTAGTTTCCCTACACATGGCTCTTCTGACCCTTCTATATGAACCTATACTTAGTACTAGAGTTGATAGGTGTCTCTCCAAGAGACTTAACTCTTTGGGCTTTCCATGTACCAGCTGGGCCCTGAATCTCAACAGATTTGCAACACCTATTCACTGGACTCACCCAGGACAACAGAGGAGATGATGATGGACAATGACCATCTCAAGGAACAGAGAGAATCTGCAACTGCAAGCAAGATAGTCCCATCCATCTGCCCCATAGGCTCTAAGCCCCACTCAATTAGAGGTGGAGTGGACATCACCATCCCAGAATCCTCAGGATTGCAATGACAGATACAGGTTATTATCTATCTTGTAATAACTTACAAAAATGTGCGGAGAGAGTGTAAACTACAATGTAAACAATAATCCAAGCTTAGTGGCAATGCTCCAAAATGTGTTCATCAATTTTAACAAATGTACAACACTAATGAAGGATGGTGTTAATATGGGAAAATGTGGGAAGGCTAGGGAGTGGGCATATGGGAATCCCCTATATATATATATATATTTTTTTTTTTTTTTCCCAAAGATTTTATTTATTTATTCATTTATCGCCCCCTTGCTGCTTGTGCTCGCTGGGTCAGCTAACCACGCCGTGCGGGCGGGCTTGCCTTCACCAGGAGGCCCCGGGAACCGAACCCGGGGCCTCCCATATGGTAAACGGGAGCCCTACTGATTGAGCCACAGCCGCTTCCCTCCCCTATATTTTTTTATGTAACATTTATCTAATCTAAGTATCTTTAAAAAATAAAAATAAAAAAGTATATTTAAAAAAAAAAAAAAAAAGAACTGGGGACCCAACACAGCCAAACACTAGAATAACAAGGTCCCTACACTCATGAAACTTACATTCAAGGAGAGTCAAACAATTAAAAAAAAACAAACAAAAAGAACAAACTAACAAACCATTACTGAATTATTAGTGATTGTCATAAATGTTATGAGGGAAATTAAAAAAAGGTACTTTCATAGAGAAAAATGGGAAGGCTTACTTCAGATAAGATAGTTAGAAAAGGCCTCTCTGAAGAGTTAAAAATTGAGCTGTGACTAGAAAGATGTCAACGAATGAGCTATATGAAAAGCTAAGAGAAAAGTATTCTAAGCAGATAAAACAAAGTATAAAGAGGTTGAGAAGGGAAAAGTCTTGGTACCTCTGAGGAAGGAACTGAAGGAGACCAGAATGACTAGTGCTTAACGAGCAAGGGAGACAGTGATATGGATGAAGAGATAGAAAGAATGAGATGTCGCTGAGGCTTTAGTTAGTAGGTACATCATGTAGGCCAATAAAAAGTTCTTGATTCACTGGCAGGGAGAGGCAGGGAGGATGGAATGGACTATTAAAGTAAAACTCCACTTCAAAAAATAGCATTAGAGAAAAGGACTTTGCTTAACTATACTATTTCTATGTCTGTGGCTTGGAGTATAGAAGAGAGTGCAGTAAACCCAAATTTGGCTAGGCAGCTGGTAACTTCCCTGCCAGTCTCTTCTTCTGATAAGATTTCCCAGCCATAAGGATAAATTTGTGACTCAGGCTGGGCAAATCAGTTACCTATGCCCTAGTCCAGGGATGAATCCAAAGAGTCCTATATCTAAAGAAGAAATCAAATTTTTATTAAAATACCTTGCTACAAAGAAAACTTCAAGCTGACATGGATTCACTGGTAAATTCTATCAAACATTTAAGGAAGAAATAAGCCTATACAAACTCTTTTAGAAAATAAAGAAGGGGATACTTCCCAACTCATTTAATGGGGTTGGTATATACCCTTATATCAAAACTAGTCAAAGACATCACAAGAAAAAAAACAAAACTATAAATATTCCTTGTAAACATAAATGCAAAAATAACAAGTAAAATATGCTGGATTATAACCTATAGTATAAAGTATCTGTGAATCTATATGATATAAACAAACAATTCAATAAAACAAATAAATGGAGAAGGGACAGCTCTTCCTTAATGAAAATTCCAATTAATATATTTAAAGTATTGAAGAAAATAGAAAATCACCATAGCCAAATACCACAATAATTACTATGGCAGGCAAGATTCACTAATGGAAGCTAAATTAAGTGGGAAAAGTTTGAGGGGAAATAGAGTATTTACAAATCTCAAAGTATCTTCCTTTATATTTCTTCATTACAATTGGAAATACAGTAACTTTACAGTGGAGAAATGTCGCAGAGATCATCTTAATTAAGTAATCCAGATATAATAGTAGCAATAATAAGACATGATATACAATCTAATATAATGCCCCGAGAAGAGCACAGCATCACTTGTGTGGCATTTTTGTCAAAAGTGCATCAGATCATGACCATAATGCACCGGTCATGCATATGACTGGTCATTTATTTTTGTAGAATATCCCTCAATTTGGGTTTGTCTGATGTTTTCTCATGATAGATTAAATTAGGCGATTTTGTCACAGATTGGAGGAGACTAAGGAGGCATGACAACTAAATGTAATGTGGGATCCTGGACTGGATCCTGGAAGATAAAAGGAGACATTAGTGAAAAACTGGTTTTAAAAAAAAAATAATTCTGTAGTTTAGTTAATATTATTGTACCAATGTTAATTTGTTTATTTTGATAATCATACTATGGTTAACTATAAGATGTTAATATTAAGAAAACTAGGTGAAGGGTATACAAGAATTCTCTATATGTTTTTGTAATTTTTCTATAAGTCTAACATTTTTTCAAAATAAAAACAAAACAAAACAAAACAAAACAAACAAACAAAAAAAATCAATCAACCAAAAACAACTCTTAGGAAAATAGCGAGAAGGGTTCTTCCTCAACCTGATTAAGAACATAAAAAAAACCTTGCAGTTAATAGCAACCTTAACAGTAAAAAATTAAATGCTTTCCCTGGAAGATACAAAATAAGGTAAGAGTGCTTGTTCTCAACACTTCTACTCTGCAATGTGCTGGAGGTCGCAGCCAGTGCAGCGGGGGACGGGGAGAAGGATAAAAGGCATAAGATTGGAAAGGAAGAAATAAAACTATATTTTTAGGTAACATGACTACATATGGAAAAAATCCCAAGGAATTCATCAAGAAGCTACTAGAATAGATGGATTGATAGATAGATAGATGAATGTACAGAATGATAAGGCAAATGTGGCAAAATGTTAAAATTGGTGGATCTGGGTATCTAAAGGGTCTATATTGGAGTTCTGTGTATGGGTTTCGTATTACTTGTGCAACTGTCCTGTATCTGAAAGTGTTTCAAAAGAAAAAAGAAAAAAAAAAAAGACAGCAGAGTAGAATTTTTTTATTTAAAGAAGCTACTAGAACTAATAATAAATAAATTTAGCAAGGTCACAGGATAAAACGTTATATACAATAATCAATTGTATTTCTATACTAGCAAAAATAATTAAAAAATTTTAAATTTCTTTTACAATCATATCCAAAAATAGGAACACTTAAAGATAAATTTTAACACATTTTATGCAAGCCTGTGTGCTGAAAACTACAAAACACTACTTAGAGTAACTAATATAGATCTAAATAAATGGAGAAACATATCCTGTTCCTGGATTGGAAGACTATTGTTAAGATGACAATTTTCCTCCAAATTAATCTTTATTTCAATGTAACCCTATTTTAAAACCTAGCAGGCTTTTTTGACAATCTGATTGGAAATGCAAAGGACCCAGAAGAGCCAAAACAATTTTGAAAATACAGGACAAAGTTGGAAGACTTACACTACCTCGTTTCGAGACTTACTAGAAAACTACAGTAATCAAAATAGCACATTATTGGCACAAGGACATACCTATAGAACAGAGTTCAGAAATAAGCCAACATATACGGTTAACTGATTTTCAACAAGGATGCCAACATAATCCAACAGGGAAAGGAGAGTCTTTTCAACAAATGGTGCTGAAAGGAACCAGATATACATGTGGTAAAAAAAAATACAAAAAAAAAAAAAAACAACCTTGATCCTTAACTTATACAGTACAAAAAAATTAACTTAATATAAAAGCTAAAACCATAAAACTTCTGGAAGAAAATAGGAGAAAATATTTTAACCTTAGGACAAGCAAATTTTTCTGATAGGCTGAAAATACATGAACCATAAAATTAAAAAATTATAAACTGGATTTCATTAAATTTGAAAACCTCTGCTCTTTGAAAGGTACCATTATAATAATGAAAAGGCAAGCTGAGGGCTCAGAGAAAATATCTGCAAAACCTCTATCAAACAAAGTAATTGTATCTAGAGTATAGAAAGACCTCTTAGAAGCCAATAGTAAGAAGACAAAGAGGGGGGCGGATGTGGCCCAAATGGTTGGGCGACCGTCTGCCATATAGTGGGACCTGGGTTCAATCCCCAGGACCTCCCGGTAAAATAAAATATATATATTTATATACATAGAAGGTGCATGGGCTGCCAGGTTCTGTGTGCCGGTGCGCTGCCAGGCCCCGGGAGCCATGCAGCAAGATGATGACGTAACAGGAGAGAGACGCAGGGGAGAGACAAGATGAGATGCTCCGAAAGCTCTGAAAACCAGGAACTGAGGTGGCGCAGGTGGCAGAACACATCTCTCCTACATCGGAGGTCTCCAGGATCAAATCCTGGTGAAGACTGGAGGAGGAGGATGAGAAGAGATGGCAGGAAACAGACACAGAGAATTGCCCAGCGAATGGACACAAAACAGCAAATGGGGAAGGGGGGTTTAAAATGGATAAAGTAAGTAAATAAATCTTAAAAAAAAAAAAAAAAGACGACAACAAAGAGCCCAATAAAAAAATTAATGAATAGACACTTCATGAAAGAAGATATCCGAATGGTTAATAGGCATTTGAAAAAATGATCAACATGATTAATCATCAGGGAAATGCAAATTAAACCACAACGAGATACCATTACACACATTACACATGGACAAGAATGGCTAAAATAGAAAGACTAACAATATAAGTGTTAGCAAGGCTTTAAAGCAATTGGATCTCTCTCATACAGTACTGAGGGGAATGCAAAAATAACCACTGTGGATAACAGTCTGACAGTTTCTTATAAAGGGACACACATTTACCATACAACTCAACATTACAATTCCTAGGTATTTATTTATTCAAGAGAAATAAAAACTCAAGACAGAAAAAAATGTTCATAGCTGCTGAACTGAAAACAACCAAATGCCCAACAATATGTGAATGGATAAAAAAAATTGTGGCATATCATACAATGGAAATTATTCAACTATAAAAAGGAACAAACTACTAATACAAAAATAACATGGTTGAATCTGAGAAACATTATATTAAGTGAAAGAAGTATATACTATAAAAAAATCATTTATATGAAATCCTGGAAAAGATAAAACTAACGTATAGTGACAGAAAAAAGGTAAGCAGTTGCCTGGTGCTGGAGGACAGGTATAGTCCACAAAGGGCATAAAAAACTTTTTGGGGTGATAAAAATGTTCTTTATCTTGACTGGGGTTACATGAGTATATAATATACATTTTTAAAAACTCACTAAACTGTAAACTTAAAATGGGTACATTTTTATTAGAAGTAAATTGTATCTCAGTAAATACAAATTATGGGGGGGAAAAGGTCACTTCAGAATAACTCCACATGACCTTTCAGTTCACCCCTCCATGGCTAATTTAACTTCTCAATTTCAAAATGTAGAGAGGAAAGATTGAGTCATTGGCTCACACAGAGATAGCATTCCCTGCCCAAGTCCAAATGGCTGGATATGGGAGAAGTAGCTTGCTTTATATGGGGCTGCCCTTTCAGGGCCATTGGTAAGGGCTTAATCTGGGAGAGGATTTGGAGGTAGGCAATAAATTAATGACATTTCTAATACCTCCATACTGATAATTTATTAGTAGTGATACAGATTTTTTTTTTTTTTTTTTTTTTTTTAAAGTTAAAGGCATGGTCATAAGGTTCTAGTTTTACCTTTTCCCAAAATCTTTTATCTTTACTTGCTGAACTTCTACTTGTCCTTCAAGACCCAAATCAATTGTTCGATTCCTATAAAGCCTTTTCAGAAGCTTTAGCAGAGTTAATCACTCCCTTTTATGTGATCTTATTGTGGTTTGCACAAGCCTCTCCAAATTTTAAAGCATTTATTACTTTGCACTGTAATTATCTTTTTTTTAACTTTATTTTGTACATTTAATAATTGAAAATATAAACAATTAAAAGCTAAAAAGTAAACACATGAATAAATATATACATTTCTCAATTAAATGTAATGGATACATATAAATTTTTTTTTTAATCTAACAATACGTTACACAATATATTTGGTTCATAGTAACGCATTCAGTATTTGTCCTTTTGTGTCTGGCTCGCTTCGCTCAACATAGTGTTCTCCAGGTTCATCCATGTTGTCATATGCTTCACGACTTCATTTCTTCTTACAGCTGCATAATATTCCATAGTGTGAATAAACCATAGTTTGTTTATCCATTTGTCTGTTGATGGACATCTGGGTTGTTTCCAACTTTTGGCAATGGTGAATAATGTTGCTATGAATATTGGCATGTCATAGCTCTCAGTTCTTCTGGGTATATACCCACTAGTAATATTGCCGGGTCACAAGGCAAATCTATATTCAACTTCTTTAGGAACTGCCAAACAGTCCTCCACAGTGGCTGTACCATTCTGCATTCCCACCAACAGTGAAGAAGTGTTCCTGTCTCTCCACATCCTCTCCAACACGTGTAGTTCTCTGTCTTTTTAATACTGGCCATTCTGATAGGTGTGAAATGATAACTCATTGTAGTTTTGATTTGCATTTCCCTAATCATGAGCGATGTTGAGCATTTCTTCATGTGTTTCTTTGCCATTCGTATTTCTTCTTCGGAGAAATGTCTATTCAAGTCTTTGGCCCATTTTTTAAATTGGGTCGTTTGTCTTTTTATTGTTGAGTTGTAACATCTTTTTATTTTATTTATTTATTTTTTTAAGATTTATTTTTATTTATTTATCCCCCTCCTTGCTGCTTGTGCTCTCTGTGTCCATTTGCTGTGCGTTTTTCTGTCTGCTTGTCTGCTTTTGTTGTGTCATCTTGCTGTGTCAGCTCACCGTGCCGTACGGGCTGGCTTGCCTTCACCAGGAGGCCCTGGGAATCGAACCTGGGGCCTCCCATATGATAAACGGGAGCCCAACCGATTGAGCCACAGCCGCTTCCCTGTAACATCTCTTTACACTGAAGAGATGCTTCAATCTCCTTAATTGTGATTGGTTTGTTAAGTTCTTCTATTTCTGGATATTAAACCCTTATCAGATATGTGATTTCCAAATATTTTTTCCCATTGAGTCGGCTGCCTTTTCACCCTTCTGACAAAGTCCTGTGAGGTGCAAAAGTGTTTAATTTTGAGGAGGTCCCATTTATCTACTTTTTCTTTTGTTGCACGTGTTTTGGGTGTGAAGTCCAAGAAACCACCACCTACTACAAGGTCTTGAAGATGTTTCCCTACATTTTCTTCCAGTAGTTTCATGGTCCTGGCTTTTATATTTAGATCTTTGATCCATTTTGAGTTGATTGTTGTATAGGGGGTGAGATAGGGGTCCTCTTTCATTCTTTTGGTTATAGATATCCAGTTCTCCCAACACCATTTGTTGAAGAGACTGTTTTTTCCCATCAGCGTGGGCTTGGTAGGTTTGTCAAAAACCAGTTGACTGTATAGGTGAGGGTATATTTCTGGGTTCTCAATTCTGTTCCACTGATCAATGTGTCTTATCTTTACGCCAGTACCATGCTGTTTTGACCACTGTAGCTTTGTAATATATTTCAAGGTCAGGCAGTGAATTTCTCCCACATTGCTCTTCTTTTTTAGAATGCTTTTGGGTATTCGGGTGCACTTACCCTTCCAGATGAATTTGGTAACTGCCTTCTCGAATTCTGTAAAGTAAGCTGTTGGGATTTTGATTGGTATTGCATTGAATCTATAAATCATTTTGGGCAAGATTGACATCTTCATGATATTTATTCTTCCAATCCATGAACAAGGAATGTCTTTCAATTTGTTTAGGTCTTTTAAAAATTTCTTTTATCATTTTTTTGGATTTTTCTGCATATAGGTCCTGTACTTCTTTGGTTAAATTAACTCCTAGGTTTTGAGTCTTTTGGTTGCTACTGAAAATGGAATTTTCCCCCTGATTTCCTCCACTAGTACTGTTCAGTACTAGTGTGCAAAAACATTACTGATTTTTGCGTGTTGATCTTGTATCCTGGCACTTTACTGAACTCATTTATTAGTTCAAGTAGCTTTGTTGTGGATATTTCAGGATTTTCTAAGTACAGGATCATGTCATCCACAAACAGTGAGAGTTTTACTTCCTCGTTTCCTATTTGGACGCCTTTAATTTTTTTGTCTTGTCTAATTGCCCTAGCTAGAACTTCTAGTACAATGTTGAATAACAATGATGACAGTGGGCATCCTTGTCTTGTTTCTGATCTTAGAGGGAAAGCTTTCAACCTTTCCCCATTGAGTATGATGTTGGCTGTGGGTTTTTCATATATGCCTTTTATCATATTGAGGAATTTTCCTTTTATTCCTATCTTTTAAAGTGTTTTTATCAAAAAAGGATGCTGGATTTTGTCAAATGTCTTTTCTGTATCTATTGAGATGATCATGTGTTTTTTTTTGCTTCAATTTGTTAATGTGGTGTATTACATTGACTGATTTTCTTATGTTGAACCAGCCTTGCATACCAGGAATAAATCCCACTTGGTCGTGATGTATAAGTCTTTTGACATGCTGTTGGATTCGATTTGCAAGTATTTTGTTGAGAATTTTTGCATCTATGTTCATGAGAGAGATTGGTCTGTAATTTTCTTTTCCTGTGGAATCTTTATCTGGCTTTGGTATTAGGGTGATATTGGCTTCATAAAATGTGTTGAGTAATTTTCCCAACTATTCAATTTTTTTGGAAGAGTTTAAACAGGATTGGTGTTAATTTTTTTTGAAATGCTTGGTAGAATTCACCTGTGAAGCCATCTGGTCCTGGACTTTTCTTTGCTGGGAGATTTTTGATGACGGCTTCAATCTCCTTAATTGTGATTGGTTTGTTAAGTTCTTCTATTTCTTGTAGCGTCAGTGTAGGTTGGTTGTGTGTTTCTAGAAATTTGTCCATTTAATCTAGGTTGTCTAGTTCGTTGGCATATAGTTTCTCATAATATCCTCTTATGATTTTTTTTATTTCTGTGAGGTCATTTGTAACTCCCCCCCTTTCATTTCTGATTGTATTTATTTGCATCTTCTCTCTTTTTTTGTTAGTTTAGCGAGGGGTTTGTCAATTTTATTGATCTTCTCAAAGAACCAGCTTTTGGTTTTGTTGATTTTCTCTATTGTTTTTGTTCTCATTTTCATTTATTTCTGCTCTAATCTTTATTATTTCTTTCCTTCTGCTTGCTTTGGGATTGGTTTGCTGTTCTTTTTCTAGTTTCTCTAGTTTTTCAGTTAAATCTTTGAGTTTAGCTGTTTCTTGTTTTTTAATATAGGCATTTAGGGCTATAAATTTCCCTCTCAAGACTGCCTTTGCTGAATCCCATAAGTTTTCTTTTTTTTTTTAAAGATTTATTTTTATTTATTTATCGCCCCCTTGCTGCTTGTGCTCTCTGTTTCCATTTGCTGTGCGTTTTTTTCTGTCTGGTTGTCTCCCTTTGTTGTGTCATCTTGCTGTGTCAGCTCACCACGCCGCATAGGCTGGCTTGCCTTCACCAGGAGGCCCCGGGAATCGAACCTGGGGCCTCCCATATGGTAAATGGGAGCCCGACCAATTGAGCCACAGCCACTTTCCCTCTAAGTTTTGATAAGTTGTGTTCTCATTTTCATTTGTCTCAATATATTTACTGATTTCACTTGTAATTTCTTCTTTGACCCACCGATTATCTTGGAGTGTGCTGTTCAGTCTCTACACTTTTGCAAATTTACTTTTTTCCTATTATTGATTTCTAGTTCATTCCATTATGATCTGAGAAGGTGCTTTTTTATAATTGCAATCTTTTTATATTTATTGAGAGCTGAATTGTGACCTGGAGAAAGATCCATGGGCATTTGAGAAGAATGTATAACCCGCTGAGTTTGGATGCAGTGTTCTGTTTATGTCTGTTAGGTCTAACTTGTTTATCATATTGTTCAAGTTCTGTTTCTTTGTTGATCTTCTGTCTAGTTGTTCTATCTAATGATGTGAGTGGACTGTTGAAATCTCCAACGATTATTGTAGAAATGTCTCCTTTCAGTTTTGCCAGAGTTTGTCTCCTTTCAGTTTTGCCAGAGTTTGTCTCATATATATTGGGGCACCCTGGTTAGGTGCGCAGATATTTATGACTGTTACATCTTCCTGGTGGATCGTCCCTTTTATTAATATATAATGGCCTTTGGTATCTCTTATAACTTTTTTGCATTTAAATTCTGTTTTGTCTGATAGTAGTATAGCTACCCCTGCTCTTTTCTGGTTACTATTCACGTGGAGCATCTTTTTCCAACCTTTCACTTTCAGCCAGTTTGTATCCTTGGGTCTAAGGTGAGTTTCTTGTAAGCAGCATATGGATGGCTCATGTTTTTTAATCCACTCTATCAGCCTGTATCTTTTGATTGGGGAGTTTAATCCATTCACATTCAATGATATTACTAAAAACGCACTATTTACTTCCTCATTTTATTCTTTGGTTTTCATATGTCATCTTGTTTTTGTCTGTCTTTTTACTCTTTTGGTTATCCTTTCTGCTATTCTTTCTTCTGTACTCTCTTCCAAGCCTCTCTCTCCTGTTTTTTTTTTTTTTTTTTTTTTTTTTTCCTTTA
>JAKSZT010054053.1:1189890-1243110 GCA_026826555.1 Tolypeutes matacus | reverse complement strand
TATAGGTGAGGGTATATTTCTGGGTTCTCAATTCTGTTCCACTGATCAATGTGTCTTATCTTTACGCCAGTACCATGCTGTTTTGACCACTGTAGCTTTGTAATATATTTCAAGGTCAGGCAGTGAATTTCTCCCACATTGCTCTTCTTTTTTAGAATGCTTTTGGGTATTCGGGTGCACTTACCCTTCCAGATGAATTTGGTAACTGCCTTCTCGAATTCTGTAAAGTAAGCTGTTGGGATTTTGATTGGTATTGCATTGAATCTATAAATCATTTTGGGCAAGATTGACATCTTCATGATATTTATTCTTCCAATCCATGAACAAGGAATGTCTTTCAATTTGTTTAGGTCTTTTAAAAATTTCTTTTATCATTTTTTTGGATTTTTCTGCATATAGGTCCTGTACTTCTTTGGTTAAATTAACTCCTAGGTTTTGAGTCTTTTGGTTGCTACTGAAAATGGAATTTTCCCCCTGATTTCCTCCACTAGTACTATTCAGTACTAGTGTGCAAAAACATTACTGATTTTTGCGTGTTGATCTTGTATCCTGGCACTTTACTGAACTCATTTATTAGTTCAAGTAGCTTTGTTGTGGATATTTCAGGATTTTCTAAGTACAGGATCATGTCATCCACAAACAGTGAGAGTTTTACTTCCTCGTTTCCTATTTGGACGCCTTTAATTTTTTTGTCTTGTCTAATTGCCCTAGCTAGAACTTCTAGTACAATGTTGAATAACAATGATGACAGTGGGCATCCTTGTCTTGTTTCTGATCTTAGAGGGAAAGCTTTCAACCTTTCCCCATTGAGTATGATGTTGGCTGTGGGTTTTTCATATATGCCTTTTATCATATTGAGGAATTTTCCTTTTATTCCTATCTTTTAAAGTGTTTTTATCAAAAAAGGATGCTGGATTTTGTCAAATGTCTTTTCTGTATCTATTGAGATGATCATGTGTTTTTTTTTGCTTCAATTTGTTAATGTGGTGTATTACATTGACTGATTTTCTTATGTTGAACCAGCCTTGCATACCAGGAATAAATCCCACTTGGTCGTGATGTATAAGTCTTTTGACATGCTGTTGGATTCGATTTGCAAGTATTTTGTTGAGAATTTTTGCATCTATGTTCATGAGAGAGATTGGTCTGTAATTTTCTTTTCCTGTGGAATCTTTATCTGGCTTTGGTATTAGGGTGATATTGGCTTCATAAAATGTGTTGAGTAATTTTCCCAACTATTCAATTTTTTTGGAAGAGTTTAAACAGGATTGGTGTTAATTTTTTTTGAAATGCTTGGTAGAATTCACCTGTGAAGCCATCTGGTCCTGGACTTTTCTTTGCTGGGAGATTTTTGATGACGGCTTCAATCTCCTTAATTGTGATTGGTTTGTTAAGTTCTTCTATTTCTTGTAGCGTCAGTGTAGGTTGGTTGTGTGTTTCTAGAAATTTGTCCATTTAATCTAGGTTGTCTAGTTCGTTGGCATATAGTTTCTCATAATATCCTCTTATGATTTTTTTTATTTCTGTGAGGTCATTTGTAACTCCCCCCCTTTCATTTCTGATTGTATTTATTTGCATCTTCTCTCTTTTTTTGTTAGTTTAGCGAGGGGTTTGTCAATTTTATTGATCTTCTCAAAGAACCAGCTTTTGGTTTTGTTGATTTTCTCTATTGTTTTTGTTCTCATTTTCATTTATTTCTGCTCTAATCTTTATTATTTCTTTCCTTCTGCTTGCTTTGGGATTGGTTTGCTGTTCTTTTTCTAGTTTCTCTAGTTTTTCAGTTAAATCTTTGAGTTTAGCTGTTTCTTGTTTTTTAATATAGGCATTTAGGGCTATAAATTTCCCTCTCAAGACTGCCTTTGCTGAATCCCATAAGTTTTCTTTTTTTTTTTAAAGATTTATTTTTATTTATTTATCGCCCCCTTGCTGCTTGTGCTCTCTGTTTCCATTTGCTGTGCGTTTTTTTCTGTCTGGTTGTCTCCCTTTGTTGTGTCATCTTGCTGTGTCAGCTCACCACGCCGCATAGGCTGGCTTGCCTTCACCAGGAGGCCCCGGGAATCGAACCTGGGGCCTCCCATATGGTAAATGGGAGCCCGACCAATTGAGCCACAGCCACTTTCCCTCTAAGTTTTGATAAGTTGTGTTCTCATTTTCATTTGTCTCAATATATTTACTGATTTCACTTGTAATTTCTTCTTTGACCCACCGATTATCTTGGAGTGTGCTGTTCAGTCTCTACACTTTTGCAAATTTACTTTTTTCCTATTATTGATTTCTAGTTCATTCCATTATGATCTGAGAAGGTGCTTTTTTATAATTGCAATCTTTTTATATTTATTGAGAGCTGAATTGTGACCTGGAGAAAGATCCATGGGCATTTGAGAAGAATGTATAACCCGCTGAGTTTGGATGCAGTGTTCTGTTTATGTCTGTTAGGTCTAACTTGTTTATCATATTGTTCAAGTTCTGTTTCTTTGTTGATCTTCTGTCTAGTTGTTCTATCTAATGATGTGAGTGGACTGTTGAAATCTCCAACGATTATTGTAGAAATGTCTCCTTTCAGTTTTGCCAGAGTTTGTCTCCTTTCAGTTTTGCCAGAGTTTGTCTCATATATATTGGGGCACCCTGGTTAGGTGCGCAGATATTTATGACTGTTACATCTTCCTGGTGGATCGTCCCTTTTATTAATATATAATGGCCTTTGGTATCTCTTATAACTTTTTTGCATTTAAATTCTGTTTTGTCTGATAGTAGTATAGCTACCCCTGCTCTTTTCTGGTTACTATTCACGTGGAGCATCTTTTTCCAACCTTTCACTTTCAGCCAGTTTGTATCCTTGGGTCTAAGGTGAGTTTCTTGTAAGCAGCATATGGATGGCTCATGTTTTTTAATCCACTCTATCAGCCTGTATCTTTTGATTGGGGAGTTTAATCCATTCACATTCAATGATATTACTAAAAACGCACTATTTACTTCCTCATTTTATTCTTTGGTTTTCATATGTCATCTTGTTTTTGTCTGTCTTTTTACTCTTTTGGTTATCCTTTCTGCTATTCTTTCTTCTGTACTCTCTTCCAAGCCTCTCTCTCCTGTTTTTTTTTTTTTTTTTTTTTTTTTTTCCTTTCAGGTTCTAAGGCTTCCTTTAATATTTCCTGCAAAGGTATATTCTTTTTTACAAACTCTCTTAGTTTCTGTTTGTTTGTGAATACTTTATACTCCCCTTCATATCTGAAGGACAGTTTTGCTGGATAAACAATTCTTGCCTGGCAGTTTTTCTCTTTCAGTTTCCTAATTGTATCATACCCCTGTCTGTAATTATCTCTTAACATCTCGTCTTCCCACCCCAGCTGAACTTTTAAAATTCAGGGCAGAGTGCCATTATGCTTTATTCTCTTATCTATATCCAACACCAAGTACAATGCTTCCCATATTGTAGATGCTCATCAAATACGTGTTAAAATAAACAAAACTGATACAAAAAAAATTACATGTGCATTCTGGTAAATGCAAAGAAAGAGTTGGAATGCAATTAGAAATGTGAGAATCACTGCTTTTTTTTTTTTTTTTTTTTAAATGAAGGTTTTGAATAAGTAAACCATTCATTATACCAATATATAGTAAATATACTGAATAATAACAGTATTGTTATTATTCCTACACTCATCTATTCCTACATGCTATTTTGGCATGGAAGGGGCCATAAGGCCAGAGTCTCTGTGACTCAGCTAGAGTTACATGATTCTCTGGCACCTGGTTTACTCTTCTATTCTAATGACACTATGGGCAAAAATGGCTTAATGTAATTTGAGAGTTGGTCTACTACATGTCAGACACTGTTCTAGGTAAACACTTCACATATGCCATCTTTAATCTTTGCAATACTTTGCAAAGTAAGGATTATTTTCCCCACTTAAAAGAGAATAGAGGGTCAGAGGGTTTAAGGCCTTTCCCTCAAAATATATAGTCCAAATCAGGATTTGAAGCCAGGCCTGTCTGGCTTCAAAGCTTATACTCTATTATACTATACTACCAATTTGAGAAATAAATCCACTTAAGGTAGGAAAAATAAAAGCAGCAAATTAAGGAAAGAAAATTGAATGTTAAAAAAACCATAAGAACCAAGGAATTTCTATTTATATGTTCTTATCAGATGAGATAAAATCAAACAGTATTTTAGAAACGAACAAATTCCGATGGCATTTTAAATATCTTAACTACTTTGAAACACTTTTTGAAATGTCAAGGATTTTTAAGCTTACATGTTTAAGATACCTGGTCTGCAATCCTAGTGGTAATCGTGACATGCCCACAAATCAAGAGTTAACAAACCTGCCTTCAAGTATGGGCAAAATTCCTCAGCTTAACTCCTTATTGGTTCTATATAATTTCAGAATTCCTGCCTTTCTTCAACTCTGTCATTAATTTTATTGTACTTGGCAGTAAACATCAATTGCTTTCCCTATAAATTTGTGAATGAAAAATTTTGATTTCTCTTTACTAGGTCTCAGCTACCATCTTTGGAAAGGAGCTGCTATGATGTGTCAAGGACAAATAACTGGCTAAAACGATGGCAAATAAATTTCATCTCAGGAACTAACTCCAACTAATTTCTGCCTGGTATACTGTGTTAACTGAGACTGCTTCTGGAGGCACTCAGGAAGGAAACAGAAAGAATAGTTTAAAAAAAAAAAAAAAAGGTAAATGGAGAACCAATAAATTACAGTGTGACAGGAGCCTAGGGTTTCTAGAGCAGTCAAACAAAATAAAGAATGAAAAATGTCTATTAGATTTGGCATTGAGATCACTAATGTCACTCAAGACAACATGCTCAGTAGCATTGTGAAGGAATAAGTTAACAGGCTAAGGAAGAAACAAGTACTGAACTAGAGATAGCAAGTCTATTATAGCTAAAGCATACAGGATGACTGAATAGTAAAATCCTTGATACAGCCGATGGGGATAGAAGAAACACTCTACCCTCTAAAAACTATAGTAAAGGGGTAAAGAAAGATACCCCTATAGGTAAATTGTTAAAGAGTTAAAAATCGCAATGAAGTAGGAGGTAAGGACCTCTATTCTGAGTGAGAGGAAGGGAGGTCAAGAAGGGAATGAGGGGAAGCGGCTGTGGCTCAACTGGCTGGGTTCCCGTTTACCATATGGGAGGCCCTGGGTTCGATTCCCGGGGCCTCCTGATGAAAGCAAGCCGGCCTGTGCGGCACGGTGAGTCGACGCAGCAAGATGACTCAACAAAGGGAGACAAGCAGACCCAGAAAAACGCAAAAGCAAATGGACACAGCAAGCACAAGCAGCAAGGGGGGAATAAATAAATAAAAGAAGGGAATGAGAAGTTTGGTAAAGTTTTTGAGAAGAATGAAAGAGAACTAAACAGGTTCAAGTAAGCACAAGGTATCAGGTAATGCCGAATAATGAGATGAGGCTGGAAGTAGTAAAAGAGGGCCAATTTGTGTGACTGGGTACTTTTTCTCTAGCCCTCAGATACAGGAGTAAAACAGATGGACTGTGGGTTGGGTTGCATTTTACTGTGGTACAGCAGAACAACAGGGCACAGGAAAGGCTGAATGTTAGAAGTACTCAAAACAGGCAAGCTAGTGATGCTAGTGATACTATAGAGAGGCTTGGAAGAATAAGTCTGCTGGTCAGAGTGAGACAGCAGAATTGAAGAGTCCTGAGGTGGTACACTTCCAGACGAGACCTTGGAGGTTGCAGCCCTTGTATTGGGTGCCTAATCTTCACCTGGAGATGATGATCACTGGGATTAAAAAAATTAAAGACCAGAAAGAGGCTAGTGTTTGTATTGGTGTATACTTATCTCCTAATCCAACTTTCTCAGCGAAGTACTGGAAATCTCTGAAAGTTGTCAATTTCATTAAGGTAAAAGTGGAAGACATGTTTTAATTAAAATGATAAAATGCTTCTTAAGAAAAAACACAAAAGCCTGGCTAGATACTGAGTTTAAAACTTTGGAAAAATCATAGCATTTCAATGCTCTTTGCTCCTAACTTTCTATCTGTAAAAATAGCAATACCACCACCAGCTCCATATTCTTTATAAGATAAATATGAAGAGACAAGATTATAAAGGCAAAAGTTCTTCAGGAGGAAAAAGGAACTTTAAAATACAAAACCAACGCAGAAACTTTTTTCAAAAAGAAAAATATTAGAGTACTGGAAGAGAACATTTATATAAAGGCAGAGAGGTTAATTTAAATAGCAACCAAAGAGCTCATAAGAATGCAGCTACAGTCTAGCGAAAAATAAATAGCTACAAGCTTCACACTAATTCAAAAGCAGCATTTTCTTATGACATACTGAAACAGCCTCAAGGAGAGAGAAGTCAAAAAAGAAAGCTTATCTACCACACAGGAACAAAAATTACTGTCTTTCATAAGATAAAATTTACAAGCTAACAAAGTTTATTTTTAGATAAAAAGAGTATTAAGGGGAGCTGGTAAAAACAAGTCATTACAAATTGTTTTTTTTTTTTTTTTTTTTTTTAAGTCTGGCATTCATTTAGAAAATTGCTTTAATCTTTTTCAAGGTAAAAATATGTACTTTTGAAACAAGTTATTTTACAAACTATCAAATAAAAACCTAAACATCCTTCTAGCCATAAAAAGTCTGACCCTGCTGCACAAAATCAAAGTATTAAAATGACTCCTATTTACCTATGTTGCAGGTATTAAAAACTTTTAATTCATGAAAGATCAAAACAAAAAGTACCATAGCAGCAAATCTGGCCTATTACTTACAAATGGGCTTGATGAAATACATAATCTCTAGGTGTTCATCTCACTTTTAGGTTAATATAACTAATGCTTTTTTATGCTTCTTTTGCTTGGTTGTTTAACCTAATTTTTGTATAACAAAAATGTATTTCTTATATAAAAAATAAATAAAACTATTGCCTAAGAATTTTTATATCTCTTCTTGACATTAAATTTAAAAGAATAATAATACCAGTGTTACTGAGGGCACTGGGTAATGCTTATGTATGTATTGCTAATGGGACTACAAACTAGAAATTCTTTAGAGGGAAATTTGGTACTTTTGTATCAAAAGCTTTAAAACTGCAGAGCGGATATCGCTCAAGTGGTTGAGCGCCTGCTTCTGACATGAGAGATTCCGGGTACGGTTCCTGGTGCCTCCTAAAAACAAAACAACAAACAACAACGCAAACAAATGCAAAAACCAACTCAGGGGAGCTGTTGTGGCTCAGTGGCTGAGCACTGGCTTCTCATATACAAAATCCTGGCCCCAGTACCACAAACAGACAAACCCAACAAAAAATGAATATATTCTTTAGTCCTGCAAATTTCAATTCTAGTACTTTCTCATAAGAAGATAATTATGGATACATGCAAAGACTTCACCATTATGTGTAACAGTAAAAACTAGAAAAAATCCAAAAGGCTAACATTAGGGAAATAGTTGAATTATGGTTCATCTATATTATGGAATATATGCACTATTAAAAGTTATGTTTTAGAAAACTATCAAATAACATGGGAAAAGGCTCACAATCTACTGATGAATGAAAAATGACCACAAAACTTGTACTGAATGATTTAAATTTTCTTTTCATTTTTGAATTATCCATAGCTTCTAAAATGAGCATAATAAAGAGCACTTCTAGCTTTTATATTTTAAAAAGTTACTCTAAAAAAATCTTGCCAATTCTTCCTCAAAGCACTTAACAAATGAACAGAGATAACACTGAAAGAACAAAGAAAAAAATTTCAAATTATTTTGTAACCAGCCCATCAGTTTAGAACATTTTATTACCTAACAAGAATTTGTAATTTACTCATAAAGACTGATTTTTCAAAGATGTACTTGGAAGCTCTGTGTTCTAATTTTGAGACCAAAGACTAAGTCCTGGTTCTTAGTCTCAAAAAGTCCTCTAATTCATCAGAAGCTCCTATTTTCCATTCAACTTCATCTTGCCTCAGTTTCTCTCTGCATAGAATGAGTACATACAAAATTTTCCACAAGAATGTTGAGAGGAATATATAGAAAAACTTTGTGCCTTCAGAAAATAAGAATAGAGAAATATCTTCTGATTTCTAATTCTCATCATGTTTATAACCCTAAACAAATTATTTAAGCTGTATGCACTTGAATTGTTTCCTTTTTTCTTGTAAAATGAACAATATTAAACTCCTAAAGGGTTTACTCTGAATATTTAAAATAAATGCAAAACTTTTTTTTCAAAATTTCATATAAAAGTTTTTAATAATGTTTTCTAAAGAATAAAATACAGCATATCAATATATGTAATTACTCTGACATACTCTTCATCAGCAAATCTTTCTTCTTAAAGTAATTAAACTGTTGCATTTCTGTTTAACATTTTTTTGAGGCAAATAAATATAGAAACAATCTAATCTTTATTTTTGGGTAATTTGAGTATGGTATCCCTTAAATTACTCTGCAACTCAAGAATATATTAGTTTTGGATATCATGCAAAATTATTTTCATGGCAGACTTTATCAAATACAAAAAGAACTACCACGGCTATGAATTAAACTAAACATACTCTCGTAGAGACTGCCCCCTTGTGCCAATCAATAATATTCAACAGATTAAGAAATAACACTAACAAGTATTTCCAACACTAGAAGAATAAAAAGATCTTGATCTTTTTGTGCTCTGATTTCAACAGCTTTTATTAAAGTGACGATCTTCAAAGAAAAATAAATTGAATAGCTATGTAAAGTTCATATGGAAATGATTAATTTATGACATTCAGCAGCAAATATCAACCTAATTCCCCTAAGCACTTAACAATCAAGGACTCTTGCTAATCAAGGCAGACTTTATAATGATAAGGAATCGTCCAGTCCTTAAGTTCCACAACAAAATACAGAGAAAATATTAAAGAAATCAGTACATTCTAGAGAAAAATAGATGAAGCAGGCATAAAGTACGGTAACTTGTTTTAAAATGTATGTATAGTTCATCCAAATTTTTAAGCATTTTCTTCTGAATTCTGGGAAAATAAGATATTTTCTTCAGATTTATGTATGGCCTATTGACATTTATTAAGTTTCTTGATATATATAAAAATAACAGGCTATTCAAATATAAGACATTACCAGTATTATTACTTTTGTGATTACTTATAACCTATAGCAGTGAAAAACAGTGCTACAGCAATAGACTTGCTAAAGGAAAAGAATAAATTAAGGCAATAAAAAAAATTTTAAAGGTAACAATTAAGAGATATAAATATAGATTTTGGATACTCAATAGCATAGCATCTTTCCTAATTATGGTCAGAACACATGCAATTCCATTTCTATTGAATTACAAGAATTAAATGTATTACATTGATAAAACACATACTCTAATAAACATCCTATAAATGCTTGTAAAATAAGTAAATTAATTAATAAATATGGCAAACTACATATTATGCATGCATTTAAAAAATACCTACTTTCGAAGGTGGTCATGTTCTTTCAAAAACAGTTCAGTTCTTCTATTGTTTACTCCAGACCCACTTTTATATGACCTAGGACAAAATAGAGAAAATTTAAGAACATTTTTGGCAGATACTACAAAAAGAGATTAAGTGGCTGAACCTAGTGGACAAATCAAGCCTCTCCATAGTTTTGAATGAACAATTAAAATGTTTAAATGCTTTTTGTCTCCCTCTAAAAATGACGACTATTCTAAATGGTAACTATGAATGCCTCTCTAGGTTAGGCCTAAAATACCTAATATAACCTAATATTTTTAAACAAAAAAATCTTTCTTTTTCTTTATTAATTCCTATATAATTATTTTTTCCAAGGGGAAGTAAAACTTTTTGGACTGCATAATAAGTACATAGCACATGGAGTGAGGAAACTACTGAAGCAGAATATTTTCCTTCACAATGGTACATGTGCTCCATCAACTGAAGCCTAAGGTGCACTGACATGGAGCTAAAGATTTGCCAATTTTGGTATAGTTAATGATTTCCACATTTAATGCACTTGGAAGTACATTAAAATTTGTGGAAAATGTTTTTTTTTTTTTTATCATTACTATCAACATTTTCATTTAAAGTATGAAGAACAAAACTTAAAAATTAAAATAACTGCGCATTTACTGCAGTAAGACAAAAGGAGGTCATGCTGCTAAAACTGAACTACTAGCTGAAAGGCAGTGCTACTGTGCAAAGCACAGGGGGAGAGAAAACACCAAGTAAAGCAGTGTGATATAACCAAGAACAATAACCAAGAACACATTGGATTTAGAAGACTGAAGACTTGGATTTAAATCTATACTTCATTTATTAGTCTGATAACCTTAAACAAATCTCTCATATTTAGTTTTGTAAAATGGAACTAATTTCTATTCATACCAAAAAATTATTATGAAGCCAAAAGAGAGATAATATAAGGAAAAGTACTGAGTAACTTGCAAAAAACTATAAAAATGTAAGATATTATTACTATACCTTATCTCATTAATTGTATCCTCCATTACTAATTATACTATTATACTAATTTGAATATATGCCTTACTCCCCTTTCACATCTACATTATAAACAACTAGAGAACCAAACTGGTCTTTTTATTTCTACTCTCATACTGTGACTGACATAGTATCTTACTCATAGTCAGTACTCAGTAAACAGTTTAATGAATTGATAAATATGTCTATTTTTTTTTTAAATGATCACATCTCTCAGAAGTCAATGATTATAGTAGGCTATATTCTAGTGATTCCCACAAAGTATGGGGGAGCTAAGTGCCTATACATTAGGAATATCTCCTACAGTGGTTCTCAAAGTATTCCTGAAAATGTATATGAAAATAGACTGTACAGAAATTAAATAAAGTCTTACATTATGAGAGGGCTTCCATTTCCAGAGAACTGAAAGTATTAAAAAAATTCCTAATTTTGGCACAAATATTCTGGGTTTTCTTTTTTTTTTTTTTAACCACTGTATATTATAAAAAGTATATACAATTAAATATTTGAAAAATAGATAAGGCATTAAGACAAACCATAAAAATTAATTTTCCAAAATAATTTCTGAAGGTAGAAACACAATTTTGAGGCTGGTTGATCTTGGATTAGCATTTTGGACAAAAATTTTTAATGCGATGAGGGTTAAATTATTTGTTACAAAACTGTCTTACTGTTTACAACAAAATGAAATAGCTGGGAAATGTTTCTCAGAGTACATATCATATATAGCAGTTTATGATTTGATAATGCATATCATAGTTTATGAAACAAAAGAATCATAAAGTTATCATAAATGAGACAATGACAGGCACCATTAGGTGGCCCAAATGTGGCATGTCTTCCTTCAGTTTCCCTTAGATGCTTATGAGACTTAAGCTCATCAGTCATATTCAGTTGGGAAAATTTCTCAAAAATGTCTATGAGATACTAGAATATGTCACTGAAGTGAGGTGAAGGGATGGTAGAAAACAAGAATTCTTTAAAATTACAGACTGAGATCAGCATTACAAAATTGGGAGTTCTTCAATAATTCAACTAAGGGTAAGAATTTGTATTATATCTGGAAAACTTCTGAATTTCAGGGAATTAAAGGCTACATTGACAGACTCAAAGATTAGCTTGTTGCATAATATTAAATTATCTAGAGAGCTTGCTGGGGCAAATAAATTGTAAAAAAAAAAAAAATTGTTTATTGAAAATTACCAAAGGATAGGGTTGGTATTATCCTGGTTAAAAGCTTGTCTTCTCAAGATGGAATTATTTTATTAAAAGATACCTGATTTAAAAAAATATTAATAATAAAATAAAATTTTAAAAAGGGAGCAGATATAGCTCAAGCGGTTGAGCGCCTGCTTCCCACATAGAAGGTCCCAGGTTCGATCCCTGGTACCTCCTAAAAACAAATAAACGAGAAAATCAGCTCAGGAGAGCTGATGTAGTTCAGTAGTTGAGTGGCAACTACCCACATACGAGGTCCTGGCACCTAAAAATATAAATACCTGATTACATAATGGTTGGGGCACGGAGGATAGGTGGTAATCAGGAAAGGAAATATGGGGAGCTTCAGTTATAGGTAATGCTATAATTTAATTTTTTTTAGGAGGTACCGGGGATTGAACCCAGGACCTTGTACATGCAAACCAGGCAACCACTGAGCTACACCTGTTCCCCAATGCTATAATTCTTAAGGTGGGTAGTAGACATCAGAGAAGAAGAACTGAAGACAGCATCTGAGCTGGACTTTGAATTAACACAGGAAAGTCAAGGTTGGAAGAAGTTGATGATAAAGCTAGGGCAAGCAGTAAAAAGACCAGCAAGTAGATTTGGACTATATTGTAGCAGCAGTGTATATAGAACAGTGAAATGGGAATTAGGAACCTTGAAATCTAAATTATGGTTCTGCTACTCAATGTGCCATTAAACATCAACATAGTCTAAATCTAAATCTGAATAACATTCTACAAAATAATATAAAAGATAACTTACTCAATATCCTTTCGTACTGATCCCATGAGATTCTCCCTTTCCCGTATTGCCATAAAGTTTGCTTTGGTTTTATGGAATTCATGTGTATAATCCTGAAATAAATCAACATCTAGTCTCAACATAAGCTAATTACATATTTTCATCTTATTGATCCAATTACATATTCTCATATTGTAAATTTCTGTCAAGAAAACTGCTATTTAAGAAACCAAATTGCCAAAAGATAAAAAAAACTTTATAATTATTCCTGAAGAGGGACTGACTTCTTTCAAATGAAATTCAGTGCTAGGGTAACAGTGCCACTATCCTTCCTATCTTCTAATACCATGTCTTATGAGGCAAGATTATAAAGAAAAAAATAATTCTAAAATAAAATAATCATAAATAGCCTGGGATAAAACTTGAGAAGATCCTTCTACTCACTAGTATACCCAATGGGGCTTATTTTAAATTTGATCCTTTTGGAGTTCCCACAGAAATTTAATTCCTAACCTAATCAAAAGAAGAACAGGGAAGCAGCTGTGGCTCAATCAGTGGGGCTCCCGTTTACCATATGGGAGGCCCCGGGTTCGGTTTCCGGGGCCTCCTGGTGAAGGCAAGCCCGCCCGCACGGCGTGGTTAGCTGACCCAGCGAGCACAAGCAGCAAGGGGGGGATAAATGAATAAATAAATAAATAAATAAATCTTTAAAAAAAAAAAAAAAAAAAAAAAAGAACAGAACCAAGAGAACTGTAAAGAACAGAATTATCTTTAAACATACCATTTATTTTTGTACTACTATATATTTTTAAGATATAAAGGAGTATTCATTACTTTTTTTTTTTTTTAAATTCAGAGAAGTCTATAAAGAAGACAAAAACCACAATCCCATTCCTAGAATGCACCTGTAGGTCAACAAGCTTTTGCTTAAAAAGAAAACAACACATTAACATAGTAAAAATATTCAAAGGGCACCAAAAGGAATAAAGGTAAAAAACATCCTGCTCCAAAGCTCATGAATATCATCACTTTCTTGTGTTTTCTTTCAGGAAATATGTTTTGCATATGCAAGCTTATCTATTATTTCCTTCACTTATGCTAAAGAAAGCATACTACACATTCTGCTGTATACCTTGCTTTTTGTAGTTTATAAAATATCAGGCAATCTTTCCAAATTAGCAAACAGAATCTAGAAAGACTGCCCCAATTTGTTTCTCCCAATAGTATATGAGTGCCCATTTTTCTAGATTCTTGCTAATAAAAGGTTATAAATGTTTCCATTTTTGCTAATCTGACAGGTAAAAAATCATCTTATTTTGATTTGTATGCTTTCAATTGGGATTGTGGCTGACCATCTTTTTGTAGTTTATATTTTTCTGTAAACAACATGTTCATAATCCTTGCCCATTATTTTCATATTAGGTTGCTTTTTTAAAATTTATTTTATCATTTCTCTGTATATTAAGCAAATTAGCCATTTGTTACAGGTTCCCAGTATTGGGTCTTGCTTACAAGATCTTTCCCACTCAAAAATTATAAATAAATTCACCCAGGCTTTCTTTTGAACTTCTATGGTTGCTTTTTCTACATATAATCTTTGATCCATTTGGAATTTATTTTGGATGTGAGGATTTTTTGAGGTAAAGGTTTTTTTATTTTCTTCACACAATAAGCCAATTGTTCCAACACTATTTATTTTATGATCCCTCTATTCCCTGCAGATTTAAAATGCCACCTCTATCATCAACTACATTTCCATTAATATTTAGGTCTATATCTGAATTCTGTTGTGTTCTATTGGTCTACTTTTTCTCTAGAATCAAATTGTTTTAATCATTCTAGCTTCTTAGCAGGTTTTAATATCTGGTACAGTTTGGTACCCTTCAGTAATCTTCATTTTCAGAATTTTTTCCTGGTTATTTTTGTACGTCTATAAGTCCAAATGAACTCTGAGGTCATTTTACCAACTTTCTTTAAAAAGTAAAACAAACAAATAAACAACAACTCTTTGTTCTTTCCATTAGGATAGCATTTGAACTACAGATTGATTTAGGGAGAAATCTTCCCATCACAGGGAAGATTTCCTTTACTTAAATCTTTTATTTCCTTCAGTAAAGTTTTACAAATTTGAGTCCTACAAATTTCTTATTAAATTTATACCCTAAGATGTTAGTTTCTTCCACTATATTTTCTTTTTAGTTGTTTTTGTTTGTATGTAGGTTAGTGTTTGTATGCAGGGAAACTACTTGCTTTTACATGTAAATTTTGTAACCCACCATCTTACTAAATTTGTTTCTAATAGTTTTTCAGTTTATTTTCTTGGGTGTTTTAAATACATAATCTGATCACTGGCTATTAATACTAATTTTGCTTCTTCCTTTCCAATATTCATATCTCTTTTTTTATTGTCTAATGGCACCATCAAGAACTTCCAAAAAACTGTTAGACATCCACAGTGATTGTAGGCATCCTTCTCTTGAAAATGCTTTCAGTGTTTTACCATTAAGCATGATGCTAGCTTTTATCCTGATATAGACATTTTTGCATTAGGTTAATAAGATATCTTCCAGTTCTACAAGAGTTTTTTTTTTTTTAAAGATTTTATTTATTTATTCATTTATCCCCCCCTTGCTGCTTGTGCTCGCTGCGTCAGCTAACCACGCCGTGCAGGCGGGCTTGCCTTCACCAGGAGGCCCCGGGAACCAAACCCGGGGCCTCCCATATGGTAAACGGGAGCCCTACTGATTGAGCCACAGCCGCTTCCCTACAAGAGTTTTTAAAATTAGAAATGGTTACTGAAATTTTTCAATATTAAAAATATCTGGCTTCCTACTTATACTGCTGTTTTTAACAACCCTGCCACCAGCAATATACATCTTTAAGAGTTTTAGTTTTTTTTGGTACACTCGGTATTTTTCAAACAATATACTAAATATAGTAAATGACTCCCCTTCTATCTTATCTTCAAAGTCTGAAGAATGGGAAGCGGCTGTGGCTCAATCAGTAGGGCTCCCGTTTACCATATGGGAGGCCCTGGGTTCGGTTCCCGGGGCCTCCTGGTGAGGGCGGGCCCGCCCGCACGGCGTGGTTGGCTGACCCGGCGAGCACAAGCAGCAAGGGGGGGATAAATGAATAAATAAATAAAATCTTTAAAAAAAAAAAAAAAATAAAAAAAAAAAAAAAAAAAAAAAAAAAAAAGGCCTGAGGAAAGTATACTCCACACCACCATATTATTGCCAATGCCTGTCTGCTGGCTATTTCACTCTTACAGCTAGCTAGCTAGGTCTTCCAGATTAGGGATATATTTACCTAGTGATGAATATTATTCACTTCCATCAGGCAAAAGCAAGAGCTATTATACATATTCTAAATTTTATAATATGAAGGGGGGGGGTAAAAAGATAAACTTCTATAGCCAGGTATTTATCTTTACAGAAGAATTTTTCCTTTTGTTCTCTTAAACACATGTACACGCCTCTTATTTGGGGATATTTGAAACTCTTATGATAATGTAAAAATCTCAAGATCAATATATTACCTGCAATATGTCTCTATGTCGTTGTAGTGTATGCATCAGTGCTGCATTCAAGGAGGGGACACCTGCACTGTTGGTATATTCCGCCATTTTATCATTTACTCCTGTAAGCTAAAATAATATCAAACAAAGAGAATAAAAAAAAATTTTTTTTTTTTAAGAAAACACTACTAATGGCTGAAAGCAAATGATCTACCTGTATGCTCTTTCTACCAGAAGCAAAAAAGCCCAAGAAGACAGCAGGCAAGGGTTTAGCATTTCCTCCAAGTAATCCATAAGGACTAAAATAACATGCATATTCAATTTATCAAAATTCACATGGTTTGAATAAATGAATGCTTTCAATAAACATGTCTACATTAACATAATCTAGCACCAGACCTAACAAGTACACAGTTATTAGCAAAATAGTCATTTAACAAAAAGTACTTACCCTTGCCAAAAGCTGTTCAATCTCAATTGCCATTGTTTCAAACATTCTGTCTTGACTTGATCCATTTAAAAGGGGTGTTGTATCAGAACTAAAGAGAAGTTCAATTAAAGGGAATCCATTACTTAAGCCTACTCCTTTAAAGCATACTTAAAATAATAAGGTAATTATTCTTGAAAAGATCAAGTAAAATGCCCGAGTCTGTCTCTTTCTTAAGAAGTTATCATTTTTACAGAACCTTTTCTATGAAGATCACACATGTCCTATAATATTAAATTCAGTATGAAACAGAACTGAATGTAAGATTTTTCCCAAGCTGTAACACACCTGACTTAATAACTTAAAGACATTCCAAATAATTGTTTACTGTTTCTCAAATGATAGAAAGTAATTTAAGCTATGGCAGTGCACAATTAAATGAATTTTTAAAAAATTACGTGAAATAAAACTATAGAACTATGAAGTATGGCATATAAGAAGAGCCACAGAATGTACTATGTTATGGGGTATGGAAAGAATGGTTTTTTCAAAAAATTTTACCCCAAAGCAACCATGGCTCCTTACCCTTAAAATCAAGTTCTCTCTTCTTTCCTCAACTCTTACCAAGAAATAAAATGGAAGTTTAAATGATCCACAGATTGGACAGACAATGAATGATCAGGAACTGACTTTCAGACTAATATAATTAGCCACATCCAGCAGAAAAGTTTTAGTACATATACACAAATACTCTACATATACACATATACTATGCAATTGTCTCAGTTTTGTTTTGCAAAAATGTGTTGCACTGTCTTTTAAGATCTGAATAGTTTAGTATTAGTTTGTAAATAATAGTTTAACAAGTGAAACATATGTTTGACAAATTCAAGTTCTAAAGCTGCACATCCTGAAAGACTCTTTGCCTCTTCTGAAAAACCACTAGCCTTCGTTAGGTCCCCAAATGGTATTTATTAGCACATGAGCAGCTCAATGCAGGTCTGCATTATGTTGGACCCAGCTAAATGCCAAGGCAATGACTACAGTCTACAGTCTTACTGAAGACTTTGTCCTGCCCTCTGATAGTACTTGGGTGTGCCAGATGAGAACATATTAAATCATCAGTTCAAGATCCAAAAGTACCTGAGCTACTACTATTTCCCTTCTCCACATACCCTTCCATAGCAATAACAACAAGCAGTGAATTAGCCAAAAAAGAGATGAGGATTTAAATTTTTATATCTTTAACTTGGTCTGAATTCTTATTTCTTCTTGAAACATTTCAGTTTTTTTGCTATAATATATATCAAAATATTTAGTTTTTTATGACGTGTCAGAAGTAACTCAAGCTACTGTGGTTACCTCCCACAATTTGACCAGTCAAAAATGCTGAACAGATATATGAAAAAGAACAATAGGGCAACAGAATGTAAGCTCCACAAGGAGGAAAACTGCCTCTCTTATTCACAGCTATGTGCCCAGCACCTAGACTACTGTCTGGCACATGGTAAATGCTCATTAAATACTTGCATGAACGAATGAATGAATGAGGTGGCAATCTCTCTACTGGCTAGTTCTATGTTTACCAGACAGCCACAGGACAGTATACAGAGCCAGGAAAATGGCCAAAAACTCATTTTCCAACAATACTAGGATTCACTTAAATGTAGTTCATTTTATAGGTGTGTAATGATTCACAGGCCTTGAAGTTCTCAAAATACAGAAAGAAAAAAAATGATTCCTGGAAGAAAAAAATCTGGCCTTTACTCAGCTTATTCATTATAACATGCTTCCAACCCGGGCAACAAACAAAACACTTGAGAATGTACACTGCATCTTGATCCTCATGATCTTAGGTCTTTTATTTAAAAAGACTAACAGGGGGATGGATGTGGCTCAAATGGTTGGGCGTCCACCTCCCATATGGAGGGACCTGGGTTTGATCCCCGGGACCTCCCGGTAAAATATAAATAAACAAATAAAAAGACTAACAGATAAACTGAAGTAATTCTACAAAGTAAGTTTAATTTGTTGTAGAATGTTTTAGGGAATGTTTTCAAGATGGTTTTTCTTTTAAAGGAGGCAAGTATTATGTTCTTAAAGCACAGAAAACATAGAAAAAACATCATACAATATTATCTCTTAACAAATAGGAGTTTTAAAATTATATACTCCCTGGCATAACCAAATGGGAGACTTAAATGCAGGAAAAAGTTATTTCTAATCATAAAATAAGTTTACTGATAAAAAAGAATATTCTTCATTCTCTATACTTGCTGTAAAGACAAGTCCAACACAAAGGACTTTATTCAGATCTACATGACACACCAACAACTCACTTTGAGGCCTTAGGAGCCAATATGTAGGCCCTGCTATCTTTCAACCAATGTGCCCTTATTGAAAAGGAGTAACATTTTAACTATAGTGTCAAAATGGGTCACTAGAGGGAATGTGCATAACATCGAGGGGTTTAGGGTATGGGCTCTGGAGATAGAAAGACGTAAGTTCAATTTCAAACTCAGTTTTCATTGTTTTCATTATTATTAGCTGAAAAAAATATCCCACCTACCACCAAGCCTTGAAAATGAATCTAAAATAAAGAGTAGATAACTAATAACTCTGCTACCAGCAACCCTAGTCGTAGGTATATAAAATATTCTGTGTAAAAATGTTCCAAAAAGCAGCATTTACATCAACCTCTTAAAACCATTCCTGACATGATGAAGACTCTGTGTCAGCTATTAATAATAATCAATATTATTTATAAGGAAAACATTTGAAACAATGTCAATCCACAGAATGAATAAATTGTGAGTCATACAATGTAATACTATATGCAGCAAATGAATACACCAAGGTTAATGTATCCATAGCTGAATTTCAGATATGTTGAGCAAAAAAGCAAGTTGCAAAATAGCTGTTTAGGATACTATGAAATTGTTTAGGAATACAATTATAAATTGTAAAATTATATGGTTATTACGGAGAAGGAAGAAGGGGAATGCCACCAGGAAGGGGTACCTAGGGGCTTCAACTGAATCAGTAATGATTATTTCTTTAAATGGGGGAAAGGTACATGGGGGTATATTATTTTTTATACATTTCTGAGTGTCCTAAATATTTCCTAATACTTTCCTAAACTTGTGGTTGGTCTAAAGTGAGCATAAGATTCAAAGATAAAAACAGATTTTGGGGAAGCGGCTGTGGCTCAATTGGTTGGGCTCCCATTTACCATATGGGAGGCCCCGGGTCCATTCCAGGGGCCTCCTGGTGAAGGCAAGCTGGCCCGCGCGGCACAGTGAGCCGACACAGCAAGATGACTCAACAAAGGGAGACAAGCAGACCCAGAAAAATGCCAAAAACAAATGGATACAGCAAGCACAAGCAGCAAGGGGGAAATAAATAAATAAAAATAAAATCTTAAAAAAAAAAAAAAAAGAGTAAACATTTTTAAAAAAGCAAACATATTTTGCATATGTTCTATAAAGTACTATACTGATTTCTCAGAAAATACTATACTGATTTCTCAGAAAAAGAACCAAAATTATTTTTAATTATTTTAAATGGATGATTAATGGTGAGGATATACACTGCCTTAGATTCATTCTAAAATACCAGAATAGCAGTATGTATACTTTGCATTTGGGTAGTTCCTCAGATCAGATCCATTTAGCAATTAGAAAATATATGAAACACAATGTGAACAAATCTGCCCACATTTCCTTACACTGGTTGAACTAGAAACTTATTTCTGATACAAACTCACTCAACTCCTAGCATTTTCCTGCTGACACCGTCACAATCTTTGCCTAAGAATCCCAAATAAATGCTAGTCTCAAGAAATAAGATTTATGTCACTAAAAACAAAACTATCAATGACAAAAAAAAAAAAAACCCACAAAAATTCACCAAGAGATTAAAATACATACAGAGGTTATATATTTTAGTTTATTTTTTAATGTTTAAAAAAAAAACATAGTTTAAGGCATAAGAGAGAATACAGTAGTACCTATACCTGTCGCGTCTTCCATCTCGGACACTGCTATGACTGTAACTTGTACATAGTTTACTGAAGGAAACTAGTTTCAGGTCAAGTTCATTTTCCAGTTGTCGAGCCTGTTTCCTGAGATCTTCAATAAAATTACAGAAGCAATTAATTAGACACAAAATGTCCATCAATGGACAAATAAATCACAAAACCCTGCAGAAAACAAACAATGAAAATTATCTTAAATTGGCCTAGTTACCTCCATAAAGAAAAGGGCTAAAAAAAGGAAACCAAGGACTCACCCAGGAAAACAAATTAGTCACTTATTTAAATTCCTGATCTACATGATGGGGCAGGGAGGGGAGTAGCAGTGGGAGAGGTAAAATTTCAGCTTTATTCCAAAGATAGCTGGACAACAAGATGTTGAATGATTTATTGATTGAACATAAAGAAAATATAACTTATCACAAAGATAAAAAATTGCTTTTCAATATGCTTACTGAAAGAAATCTGGAGGTTAAAACTAATAGACAAAAATAATAAATAAATAAATTAAAAGAAAACTAATAGACAATACACTAATGATAAGGTCAACTATTAAAATGATAGAAATAGAAGCATGAGTTTTAAAGAAAGGAAGCAAAGAAGCAAGCAGAGAAACTGATATATTAGTTTGGCATCTAAGTGGTTGAGTGAGAGAAGTCAGTCTGGGAACCCAAATCTATGTGATTATTTCAATAAATTTATCATCAGCAACCAGAAATAGGAAGCAGAGTAACATAGTGGAGTAAATTGCTTAGAGAACAAATCCCAGGTCAAACCTCAGCCCAGCCACTTATGGGGTTCTGATACTTTCTAGCAAACTATTTAATCTATGAACCTCAGCTTTTTGTTTTTCAAACCTGTACCTTTAGGGTTTTTCTATGCATTTATAATCATGGGATTAAAGCACCTGGCACAGAGTAGGTTGTCAATAATGAGCTTCTGTAATTATTACAACACAGTGCTTTGAAAAAAACCATAGCCTAATGACTAATATGAAAAATACCAGCAGCCCCTTCTACATAATTTAAAAATACTTTCTAGTTAGTACATATTTCAAAAGGACAGTTTAACACGTGTTTTAAACTAATTATAACCATGTTTCTCTGTAACTTTAGTAAGTGTTTTCTTTAATAGAAGGCATATTTTGCAAATATGACAGGCAAGTATGGGTGAACTTAGACTTAAATTTCTTATACAAAGCGGCTGATAGGTATTTATACTATACTGCTACTTGTGATGGTTTCCATAGGTTTCAGAGGGAGCAAGAGGAAACAGGTGAAACGAGAAAGGGTTTCAGAGAGCAGTTTCTATGTTGTAAAGCAGAGAGAGTTGAAAGAAAGGTGAGACTTCTTTTATTTTTTGGTCCAGGAATGAGTTTTACACGAGTCCACTTTATCGGACCATATTGTCAGGAATTAAATAAAAACATCTGTTAAATCACAAAGTAGGTTGGGGGTGTGTGGGATATAGTAAATGTAATAATTACAATTCACACTGGTACCTTCAACTTTTCATTTTTAACAAATCCGATTCTAGACTCAGGGCGGAAAATAAAGTTTAATTTACTCTGCCTTTAAACTCGACTCGACACCCAATCCTCGAAGTCCCTGCCTGAAGCTGCCAAGAGGACCCAATAGGAGACATTCCGCTCATACAAACTCCAATGGACTGGACTGAGAAGTTCCCCTTCCTAACGCCTTCCTCTTTTTCTACTCAGTTTTCCAACAGTGACTTCAATTCCAAGGCGCTGACTCCTCCAGTCTTCCGGGCTCTGGACCTTCAAGCTCAACACTCGTTTCCTCTCACAGTTCGGACCCAAGCCCCTTCGCCCGAGTTCCACTGCCCCTTCAACCCACTTCTCCTTCGTCCCCTTTTCCTCTCCGTCCCTGCTCTGCCCAACCTCTGCCCCGAGTACAGCAGCCGCTGCCTCTCAGGCCAGCCCCCTGGCCCAGGCCGTTCGGTCTCCTCACCCCATGCCCCGGCTCCTTCCAAGCAAGCCCCGCCCCTCAACTCGACCGCTCCAGAGGACTGGCTTTCTCTCAGCGGCCTCCCGCTGGATCCGGTGTCTCTGCCCCTCGGCGGCACCCACCCGGGGGCCAAGCCCTCACCTTCCCAGTAGTTGCTGGTTCCTGCCGCCATCTTTGTTGTCTAACGTCAGTCGGAACAGGAGAGTAGAGGCGATGGGAGGCAGAGAGTCCTCCGCATTTTCTTCCTCACGGGGCCCCAGGGCCGATGGGATACGTGAACCTCCACAGACACTGCCACCTAGCGGTAAACTAATTGTTTTACAGCTTTTAAGTAGCGAAGCTGAAACTTTGAGTTGTAGCGGCTTACACTCCCTGGACGTCTGCCTTTCTGGCTCATATCCGCTCTCCGCGCCCGAAAACTTTCTCACAGTCCTCATCAGGCTTATCTCCTCTCTCAGCAGATTGCTACTTGACTGGAAAGAGAGTCATCCTCAGACGCAACTCCATCTTCATTCCTCTTCTCCCAAAATGTATATCCTCAGCCAACCTCTTCTCCCTTTCTCAGAATAGAGGGTTCTGTTCCCAAGGTCAACCCTTCCATCCTCATCCTCCTCCTGCTGTGCTACATCATCCACTATCTCTGGCATAAAAGCTCTTCTCCACTGTCCACTTTTTCTCTATCTACAGTACTTACAGTCCCAGCAACTCATTCCCTTCTAGTCACCAAATCTAGAAAGTATATTCTCAATTTTTTATAAATGCTTGGCATATGCTTAGAAGAATACCTTAAAATACATTTTATATACATCTTTTAGGTCATTTGGTAGTTATGCTGTTGACATCTTTTGTATTCTTACTGGATCTTTAAATTCAGCTCATTCTGTCAATTGCTTAGAAAGGTGTGATAAACATTCTGGTATGATTATGGCTTTGCCTGTTTCACCTTGCAGTTCTTTTAATTTTTGCTTTATATTTTTTGAGACAATGTTATGACAATTTAAAATTTGTAGGGGAGTGGATGTGGCTCAAGTGGTTGAGCACTTGCTTCCCACATGGGCGGTCGGGGGTTGGGTGGCTGGTGCCTCCTAAAAACAAAAAGCAAACAACAAGCAGATAAATAAGAAAAACCAACTCAGGGGAGCAAATGTGGCTCAGTGGTTGAGGGCAGGCTTCCCACATATGAATCCCAGTACCTCCCAAAAAATGTTTTTTGTGTGTACACCTAATATTTTCTTGGTAAATTGAACTTTTTAATATTGTAAAGGGCCTCTCTTTTTCTCTAGTAATGAATTTTTTCCCTATGGACTATTTTCCTGGATATTAAACCAGCTTTTTTTTTTTTTTTTTAGTGTACACGTGGTATATATATTTTCCATAATCTCAATCTCACTTTCAAGTTTTCTGTATTCCATTCTTAAATTTTAGCCTTATTTCCTATAAACTGCATATGGCTGGATTTAAAAAAAATTATTCTGACAATATTTGTCTTTTAATTGGAGAATTTAGTCCATTTATATTTAATGTAATATTAATATTTGCATTTAAACCTACCATTTTATTTTGTGCTATTTTTTCTATTTTCCCTTCTTTTCAATGCTGTTTTCTCTGTTCTTTTGCTTTCCCTTTCTAATAATATGGAAGTTATGCACTCTGTTTCTATTCTTTTTTTACTCTTGAAATTACAAGCATATTTAACTTATTAAGTCTAAGATTAATCAATACAATTATCCTACTCCCAGATAATGCAAGGACATTTAACAATGTATTTTATTTTATTTTATGTTCACTAATCATTAATAAATAATTTTCCCTATAATATTAGTTAGATATCTAAAATTTTTTTACCCCTTTCTTTGTTCTTCATTTCTTCTTGTATCTTATACCTTCCAACTGTGATTATTCTTTCCATTTAAAGTACACATTTTGTAATTTCCCTTAGTGAGGGTTTGCTGACGATGAACTCTTTTGTCTTTATGAAATTTTATTTCACTCTCATTCCTTTTTAAACAATGCCTGATAACATTTTTCTTTTTTTAAATTTTTATTTTTTGAAATAATTTGAGATTAACAGCAAAGTTGTAAAAAAAAAAAAAAAAAAGTTCAAATTTCCATATGTTCTTCATCCAGCTTCTTCTAATGTTAACATCTTATATAATCAAACTACAATGGTCAAAACCAGGAAATTCACATTAATGTAAACTGTAGACCTTATTTGAATTCCACCAGATCTTTGATATTTAGTGTGACAGAGGTCAAAGGAAGAGTGCATTTCAAGAAGGATGAAGCCAACAATATTAGAGATTTCAGAGGTCAAGAAGATCAAGAAATAGATTTCTAATAACCTATGATGGGGAAAATTCTAGGTAGTACAACATAAGAAGTTATATGACAAGAAACTGGGGCAGGAGAGAGAAGCAGAGAGAAGTAGAGACTCTTCACTTTCTTTACTTTCAAATTTTTATCTTGAACTGATTTTAGACTTGTAGAAAAGTTGCAGAGTAGAAAAAAGTATATTTACAAAATTAATATTAAAAAGTTATTGTATATCTTTTACCCAGCTTCCTCTAATGTTAATATCTCACAACTATAAAAAATCAGGAAATTAATATTGGTCCATACGATTAACTAAACTAAATATTTTATTCACATTTCACCATTTTTTTCACTAATGCCTTCTTTTTTCTGTTCCAGAATCTGATCCAGGATCCCACATTGCATTTTATTGTCATGTTTCCTTAGGATCCTCCTGTTGGTTCCTCAGCCTTTGTCTCTTTTGACATTGATACTTTTTTTTTTTTTTTAAACATTTTGCTTTTTTTTTTTTTTTTTTTTTTTAAAGATTTTATTTATTTATTCATTTATCCCCCCCTTGCTGCTTGTGCTCGCTGGGTCAGCCAACCACGTGCGGGCGGGCCTGCCTTCACCAGGAGGCCCCGGGAACCGAACCCGGGGCCTCCCACATGGCAAACGGGAGCCCCACTGATTGAGCCACAGCCGCTTCCCAACATTGATACTTTTGAAGAGTACTGGTTACATGTTGTATAATATGCCCCTCAGTTTTGATTTCTATGATGTTTTCTCATGATAGATTGAGATTTTGCATTTTTAGCAAGAATACCATGGAAGTGATGTTGTATACCTTTCAGAACATATGAGGGGCATATGGTGTTGATGTCTTACTGGTGATGTTAACCTTGATCACTTGGTTAAGATGGAATTGGCCAGTTTTCTCCACTCTAAAGTTACTAGTTTTTTCCATGGTAATTAATAAATATCTCTGGAGAGTTAATTTGAGACTATGGAAATATCTTCTTTATGCTCAAATTTTTGCCCACTAATTTTAGCAGCCACTGATAGATCTTGTCTGCAACAATGATTACTGTTATATTTGCCTAATGGTAATTTTCTACTTCCTTCTTTCCTTCTACATTTTTAATTGGAATCCCTTCCTCTTCAGTTCTCTGGAATAAATTGTAGAGAACTGTGACTATCTAATCTTTGAAGGTTTGATAAAATTGTCCTGTGAAAACATCTACTCCTTGTGTTTTTTTTTTTTTTTTTTTTTTTTTGTGGGGATAATTCCTTAATAACTTCATTTCTTCTGTGGAAATAGATGTTTTAGCTTTTTCACTCAAATGGGGTCAATTTTGGTCATCTGTATTTCCAGAGAAAATGAGCCATTTCACCTAGGTTTGTGATTTTCTGTGCATAGAGATCTCCAAAGAAGTCTTTTCTGATTTTAAAATGTCTTCTGTTTTACTAATTATTGTTTCCTTGTCATATTTTATTTTGTGTATATGTGCTTTCTCCCTTTTGTGTTGTCAAATAGTTTGTGGTTTGTGTATATTGTTGCATGGTGTTTTTTTTTCCAAAAAGATAAGAATTTTGATTTACTAATCAGATCTACTATTTTTCTATTTTCTATCTTGTCTTAGTCAGCCAAAGGTGTACTGATGCAAAATACCAGAATTCTGTTGCTTGTATAAAGGGTATTTATTTGGGACAGAAGCTTACAGTTACCAGGCCATAAAGAGTAAGTTTCTTCCCTCACCAAAGTCTATTGCCACATGTTGGAGCAAGATGACTGCTGATGTCTGCCAAGAGTTCAGGCTTCCTGGGTTCCTCTCTTTCCAGGGCTTGTTTCTCTCTGGGCTCAGCTGCTCTGCTCCTCTGTGTGCTTACTTTCTTGGCTCCAGCTCAAAATTCCCTTGTGTCCTCCTTCTCTGTGCCTTTACTTCTTCAGGCTCCACATTATCAAAAACTCCAGCATCAAATCTCCGACTCTCTTCTCTGCTGTGTAGTTTTCTCCCTTGTTGGGTGGGGACTCAACATCCTACTGACATAGCCCAATCAAAGCCCTAATCATAATTTAATCATACCCAGGTACAGACCAGTTTACAAACATAATCCAGTACCTATTTTTGGAATTCATAAACAATGCCAAACTGCCACGTACCTCATTACTACTTTTTTATTATTATTTCCTTAGTTGTGCTTTCTTTTGGTTTACTTTGTTCTTTTTCAAGTTTCTTGAGCTAGAAATTTGTTAATTCTCATTCTTTCTCATTTACTGATTAATGTGTTTAGTGCTTTGAGTTTTCCTCTGATCACCATTTTAAATGTATCCCATATATTCTGATATATAATATTTTCATTATCAGAGACTTCAGAGATCATCTGCATAGTATTTTTAATTCTGTAATTCTGTATTGTGCTTCTCGTTCTACCAAAAATTGTTTAACAGAAAGTTTTTAAATCAAGACCTTTCTGAATTTTGTTTTTGTTGGTAATTTCTAGACTTACAGCATTGTAATCAGTGAATGTTGTATTGTTTGTACTTGGAAGGATGAATTTTTGAGAGGGGACATAGGTGCTTGAAAAGAAGATGTCTCATCTATTATCAGGGTGTAGAGTCCATAAAATAAAATCTACCTTATTTATTATGTTTTAAAAACTTATCTCTCTTTACTTTTATGTCCAATTGATCTCCCTTGTTCAGAGAGTGATGTATTAAAGTCTTTTCTTTTTTTTAAATTTGGAAAACTTTATTAACATTGAATGCAATTTTAGAAATATATTTACAATGGCCTTTAATAATCCAAGGACAAGAGAATGTTCTGCATAATAAGTGCCACTCAAACAATTCCAGTGAGCAAAATCTCTCTTACCAGGATAGGGATGCTAAAAAGATGTAGATCCCATGGGTTGTCCCAAAGTCTTGCAAAATTCATTCCACTGTACACCAAATAAGGAACAAATTCAGATCTTCCGATTGACAGTAGAGTTTTCTATGAAAGAAACTGACAAAACTCTTTTTTTTTTTTTTTTAAGATTTATTTTATTTATTTGGTCCCCATGCCCTTGCTGCTTGTTATCACTGTGTCCATTTGCTGTGTGTTTTTCCTGTGTCTCCTTGTCTCCCTTTGTTGGGCATCTTACCGTGCCACCTCACTGCGCTGCATGAGACATCAGCTCATCATGCTGTGTGGGCCAGGTTGCCTTCACCAGGAGGCCCTGGGAATCGAACTCGGTGCCTCTCATATGGTAAATGGGAGCCCAACCATTTGAGCCACATCCACTTCCCCAACAAAACTCATTTTGATGAGTCTCATTTAAAATGCAACTTTAATCTACATAAGTAAATTTGGCAGTGTCAGTGTTTCCATCCCAGTTTTATCTGGGGTTCCACCATGTGCATACCAACAACAGCTGGGGAAGTGCTGATTCACCAGACACAGCTGCTCCCTGCATCCTTCCCCTCATCAGGACTTCAGTCACCTAAAAATCATGTAAAGTCTTTTCTTCTTCTTTTTTTTTTTTTAACTTTATTTTGTACATTTAATAATTGAAAATATAAGCAATTAAAAACTAAAAAGTAAACACAGATGAATAAATATATACATTTCTCAATTAAATGTACTGGATACATATACATTTTTTTTGAATCAAACAATATGTTACACAATATATTTGGTTCATAGTAATGCATTCATACAGTATTTCTCCTTTTGTGTCAGGCTTGCTTCACTCAACATAATGTCCTCCAGGTTCATCCATGTTGTCATATGCTTTATGACTTCATTTCTTCTTACAGCTGCATAATATTCCATCGTGTGAATAGACCACAGTTTGTTTATCCATTCATCTGTTGATGGACACCTGGGTTGTTTCCACCTTTTGGCAATGGTGAATAATGTTGCTATGAACATCAGTGTGCAGATGTCTGTCTGTGTCATAGCTCTCGGTTCTTCTGGGTACCCACTAGTAGTATTGCTGGGTCACATGGCAAGTCTATACTAAACTTCTTTAGGAATTGCCAAACAATCCTCCACAGTAGCTGTACCATTCTGCATTCCCACCAAACAGTGAAGAAGTGTTCCTGTCTCTCCACATCCTCTCCAACACTTGTAGTTCTCTGTCTTTTTAATACTGGCCATTCTGATAGGTGTGAAATGATAACTCATTGTAGTTTTGATTTGCATTTCCCTAATCATGAGTGATGTTGAGCATTTCTTCATGTGTTTCTTTGCCATTTGTATTTCTTCTTTGGACAAATGTCTATTCAAGTCTTTGGCCCATTTTTTAATTGGGTTGTTTGTCTTTTTATTGTTGAGTTGTAAGATCTCTTTATATATCCTGGATATTAAACCCTTATTAGATATGTGATTTCCAAATATTTTTTCCCATTGAGTTGGCTGCCTTTTCACCCTTCTGACAAAGTCCTGTGAGGTGCAAAAGTGTTTAATTTTGAGGAGGTCCCATTTATCTACTTTTTCTTTTGTTGCACGTGCTTTGGGTGTAAGGTCCAAGAAACCATCACCTCCTACAAGGTCTTGAAGATGTTTCCCTACATTTTCTTCTAGTAGTTTTATGGTCCTGGCTTTTATATTCAGATCTTTGATCCATTTTGAGTTGATTCTTGTATAGGGGGTGAGATGGGGGTCCTCTTTCATTCTTTTGGTTATAGATATCTAGTTCTCCCAACACCATTTGTTGAAGAGACTGTTTTTTCCCGTTAGCATGGACTTCGTAGGTTTGTCAAAAATCAGTTGATTGTATAGGTGAGGATTTATTTCTGGGTTCTAAATTCTATTCCACTGTTTAATGTGTCTATCTTTATGCCAGTACCATGCTGTTTTGACCACTGTAGCTTTGTGATATGTTTCAAGGTCAGGCAGTGAAATTCCTCCCATGTTGTTCTTCTTTTTTAGAATGCTTTTGGCTATTCAGGTGCACTTATCCTTCCAGATGAATTTGGTAATTGCCTTCTCTAATTCTGTAAAGTAAGCTGTTGGGATTTTGATTGGTATTGCATTGAATCTATAAATCAGTTTGGGCAAGATTGACATCTTCACGATATTTATTCTTCCAATCCATGAACACGGAAGGTCTTTCCATTTGTTTAGGTCTTTTAAAATTTCTTTTATCATTTTTTTTTTGGATTTTTCTGCATATAGGTCCTGTACTTCTTTGGTTAAATTAACTCCTAGGTATTTGAGTCTTTTTGTTGCTATTGACAATGGAATTTTCCCCCTGATTTCCTCCACAGGTTGTTCAGTACTAGTGTACAAAAACATTACTGATTTTTGCATGTTGATCTTGTATACTGCCACTTTGCTGAACACATTTAGTGGCTCAAGTAGCTTTGTTGTGGATACTTCAGGATTTTCTAAATACAGGATCATGTCATCCACAAACAGTGGGAGGTTTTACTTCCTCTTTTCCTATTTGGATGCCTTTAATTTTTTTTCTTGTCTAATTGCCCTAGCTAGAACTTCTAGTACAATATTGAATAACAATGGCGACAGTGGGCATCCTTGTCTTGTTCCTGATCTTAGAGGGAAAGCTTCAAGTTTTCCCCATTGAGTATGATGTTGGCTGTGGGTTTTTCATATATGCCTTTTTTTATATTGAGGAATTTTCCTTTTATTCCTATCTTTTAAAGTGTTTTTATCAAAAAAGGATGCTGGATTTTGTTGAATGCCTTTTCTGCATCTATTGAGAAGATCATGTGGTTTTTTCTTTCAATTTGTTAATGTGGTATATTACATCGATTGATTTTCTTATGTTGAACAAGCCTTGCATACCAGGAATAAATCCCACTTGGTTGTAATGTGTAAGTCTTTTGATATGGTGTTGGATTTGATTTGCAAATATTTTATTGAGAATTTTTGCATCTATGTTCATTAGAGAGATTGGCCTCTAATTTTCTTTTCTTGTAGAATCTTTATCTCGCTTTGATATTAGGGTAATATCTTAGTCAGTCAATGGGTGCTAATGTGAAATACCAGAAATGGGTTGGTCTTTATAAAGGGTATTTATTGCGGGTAGAACTCCACCGTTACCAGGCCATAAAGCGTAAGTTTCTTCCCTCACCAAAGTCCGTTGCCACATTTTGGAGCAAGACAGCTGCTGATATTTGCCAGGGTTCAGGCTTCTTGGATTGCTCTCTTCCCAGGGCTGGGTTTCTCTCTGGGCTTAGCTCCTCTGTTTCCTCCACAAGGTCAGCTGTAGACTATCAGGCAAACGGCCCACTTCTCTTCTCCTGGGACCTTCTCTCCAACATCAAAACGCCAACATGAAAACTGCTTCTCAAAAATTGCTCCCTCTGTCCTTTGCCTTACCTTTTATATTCAATTCCCACACCAACCAAGGGGTGGGGCTCAACACCCTACTGATGTGGTCCAGTCAACGCCCTAATCATAACTTAATCATGCCCAGATTAACAGATCAGTTTACAAGCACGATCCAATTATATTTCTGGAATTCATAATTACATCAAATTGCCAAATGGCTACAAATAATGTTGGCTTGATAAAATGTGTTGGATAATTTTCCTTCCTCTTCAATTTTTTGAAAGAGTTTAAACAGGATTGGTGTTAATTCTTTTCAAAATGCTTGGTAGAATTCACCTCTGAAGCCATCTGGTCCTGGACTTTTCTTTGCTGGAAGATATTTGATTATGGATTCAATCTCCTTAAATGTGATTGGCTTGTTAAGTTCTTGCATTTCTTGTAGCATCAGTGTAGGTTGGTTGTGTGTTTCTAGGAATTTGTCCGTTTCATCTAGGTTGTCTAGTTTGTTGGCATATAGTTTCTCATAATATCCTCTTACGATTCTTTTTATTTCTGTGGGGTCATTTGTAACTTCCCCCCTTTCATTTCTGATTGTATTTACTTGCATCTTTTCTCTCTTTTTCTTTGTTAGTCTACCTAGGGGTTTGTCAATTTTATTGATCTTCTCAAAGAACCAGCTTTTGGTTTTGTTGGTTTTCTCTATTGTTTTTCTGTTCTCATTTTCATTTATTTCTGCTCTAATCTTTATTATTTCTTTCCTTCTGCTTGCTTTGGGATTGGTTTGCTGTTGTTTTTCTAGTTTCTTTAGTTGTTCAGTTAATTCTTTGAGTTTAGTTCTTTCTTGTTTTTTAATATAGGCATTTAGGGCTATAAATTTCCCTCTCAAGACTGCCTTCACTGTATCCCATAAGTTTTGGTACATTGTGTTCTCATTTTCATTTGTCTCAATATATTTACTGATTTCACTTGCAATTTCTTCTTTGACCCACCGATTATTTAGGGGTGTGTTGTTCAGTCTCCACACTTTTGCGCATTTTCTTTTTTCCTATTATGGGTTTTTAGTTTCATTTCATTATGATCTGAGAAGGTGCTTTGTATAATTTCAGTCTTTTTATATTTATTGAGAGCTGCATTGTGACCTAACATGTGGTCTATCCTGGAGAAAGATCCATGGGCACTTGAGAAGAATGTATAACCCGCTTAGTTTGGATGCAGTGTTCTGTTTATGTCTGTTAGGTCTAACTTGTTTATCATATTGTTCAAGTTCTCTGTTTCCTTGTTGATCTTCTGTCTAGTTGTTCTATCTAATGATGTTAGTGGGGTGTTGAAGTCTCCACGATTATTGTAGAAATGTCTATTTCTCCCTTCAGTGTTGCTAGAGTTTGTCTCATATATTTTGGGGCACCCTGGTTAGGTGCACAGATATTTATGACTGTTATATCTTCCTGGTAGATCGTCCCTTTTATTAATATATAATGGCCTTCTATATCTCTTATAACTTTTTTACATTTACATTTAAAGTCTGTTTTGTCTGACATTAGTATAGCTACCCCTGCTCTTTTCTGGTTACTATTCACGTGGAGTATCTTTTTCCAACCTTTCGCTTTCAGCCGGTTTGTATCCCTGGGTCTAACATGAGTTTCTTGTAAGCAGCATACGGATGGTTCGTTTTTTTTATCCATTCTATCAGCCTGTATCTTTTGATTGGGGAGTTTAATCCATTCACATTCAGTGATATTACTGTAAATGCACTATCTACTTCCTCCATTTTATTCTTTGGTGTTCATATGTCATCTTGTTTTTGTCTGTCTTTTTACTCTTTTGGTTATCCTTTCTGCTATTCTTTCTTCTATACTCTCCTCCAAGCCTCTCTCTCCTGTCTTTTTCTTACAGATTAAAAGACATTAAAGAAAAGACCTAAATAATTGGAAGAACATTCCATGCTCACAGATTGGAAGACTAAATATCATTAAGCTATCAATTCTACTCAAATTGATATATAGATTCAATGCAATACCGATAAAAATTCCATGAGCATTTAAAAAATAAACAGAAAACAATTATCAAATTTTTTGGAAGGATAAGAGGTCCTGAATAGCCAGAAACATCTTAAAAAAGAAAAGCAAAGTTGGAGGACTCTCATTTCTGGACTTTAAGTTGTATTACTTAGCTACAGTGGTAAAAACAGCATGGTACTGGCATAAAGACAGTCACATAGACCAATGGAACTGAATCAATGGTTCAGAAACAGACCTTTACATCTGTGGTCAAGTGATTTTTGACTAAGCTGTCAAACCTACCCAGCTTGGGCAGAACAGTCCATTTAACAAATGGTGCTGAGAAAATTGGATATCCACAGCAAAAGAAGGAAAGAGGACCCCTATCTCACACCCTATACAAAATTAACTCAAAATGAATAAAAAACCTAAATATAAAAGCAAGAAACATAAAGCTTCTAGAAGAAAATGTAGGAAAATATCTTCAAGACCTGGTGGTAGGTGGTGGATTCTTAAAGGAGGTAAGAGGAGGACTGAGATGGACTACTGATATTTAATATATGTAGAAGTTTTGTTTTTTGTTTTTTGTTTTTTTCTGTGTACAATTTTAGTGGTCACATAAAAATTATGATAGGAAAATAATAAAATAGTTAATGCACAATTTATAATCATAAAATAGTTGAATAAATGAATCTACTGAATTTAATATATCATTACTAGTCAAACTGAACTGTAATCATTATTATTTTAATTCTCTTAGATTTTCTGATTTAATGAGGTTAACATTGCCAAACAATATGTGTCCCTCTTTTTTTTTTTTTTTTAATTTATTTATTTTTTATTGTGGGTAAAATGTGCATTTGCTTACAAAAATGTTATTTATATATATATTTTTTAAGAGGTGCTTAGATTACCGAAAATATTACACAGAACCCCCTGGGATTCCCATGTTGCCCACCTCCCACACCTCCCACCACATCCCACACAAACATCTCCCACAAGTGTGGCCCACCACCCTCAATGGACTTACACATCCTGGGGCCTTGCCACCAACCATAGACCACAGTTCACATCATAGACCACACTCTCTCCTACACAGTTCTGAGTGGTGTGTGCTGATTTAAAATGGCCTACATCCATTGCCACAATGGTACTCAGGACAACCTCCAAATCCCAAAGAAGCCCCTGTATTTCAACTACTCGTCCCCTCCCTGCCACAAAAGTGTCAAATGGCCACTGGCTCCACCTCATTGTTATAATTTCTTCCATTGCTAGAATCACCATATGTGAACAACAGAATACCATCAAGTCCACTCTAGCCCATAGTTCTTCCCCTAATCCTGAGGGGACTGGGATGGTGATGTCCAGTCCACCTCCAAGTGAGAGAGGGCTTATATCCCATGGATATGGTGGGTGGGATGATCTTTCCTGCAGATTCAGGCCCTCTCCATTCCCTGGGATGGCCGTTGCCCATCGTTGTCTCCTCGCCAGGTGACTTGGATGAGTCCATTGAGCTGTAGGGTAGGAGTTGCAGCTCCACCGAGATTCCACGCACACCTGGCACATAGGTAGGCCAGAGGCTCCAGTCTCTGGAAGTATATCTAAAAACTTCTGCATCACATATAGGTTTGAGTAGAAGGGACTGATGAACCATGTGCAGGGAGGACTTATTTGAGTCCAATTCTGTCACTCTCAGGAGCACAGATTCCAAAATAGAGCCTACTGATAAGGCATCAGTCTCTGGGGCTATCCCCCCTTATATAGGACCTGGGTGTCTCCAGAGCCCTCAGGAGCCCTCACTATAATGTGTTACCATCAACTCTGTACATTTCCACACTTTTACAGTAAAGCTAATTAAAACTTCTACATATATCACTCCACGGGTCTGTGCTGTGCACGCGTGGAGTGATATATGTAGAAGTTTTAATTAGCTTTACTGTAAAAGTGTGGAAATGTACAGAGTTGATGGTAACACATTATAGTGAGTAAGAGCTGCTTTATAAATGGGGATGTGGCTGAAAATGGTAGTCTAGGGATGTAAATGCCAATTGACAGAAAGCCAGAGAATAATCTAGAGACTGAATAGCACAGTAAACCCAGAGGTGGATGAGAATTGTGGTTGATGGTAAAAATGCAAGAATGTCCTTTGCAAGCTAGAGCAGATGTACATCACTATTGCAGGGTGGTGGGAATATGTGGAAGCATGGGAAAAATACAACTGGAGTGACCTATGGACTGTGGTTAACAGTAATAATGTAATATTCTTGCATCTATGCCAAAGACGTACTGTGTTGATAATGGAGGAGTATGAAAAATGTGTGCCAAATGTATGCTGTAGGACCTGGTAATAATCTGATGATATTATCTCATAATCTGTAAGAAATATTTCACCATGCTGTGGTGTGTTGATAGAGGGGTGTTGTTTGGGAATTCTGCACATGTGCATGATTGTTTTGTAAGTTTACAATTTCTGTCATAAAAATATATTTAAAAAATAATAATAGGGTGAGTTGGGGGGGGAAATACACCAAATGTAAGATAAGGACTAAAATTAGTAGTAAGATTTTGACAATATTCTTTCATAATTTGTAAGAAATGTCTCAAGACAATGCAAGATGTTGGTGGAGGGTTGATGTATGGGACCACTGTATGATGTTATGAATGTTTGCTTTGTAAGTTCACAACTTTTACTATACACTTACTGTTTATGTATGTTCATGTATATATGATATAAAAATAATAATGATGGTGGGGTGGGTTGGGGGGAAATACTTTGGTTAGCGGTAATATTTTGAGGATGCTCTTTAATCACTAGTTAAAAATGTTTGACAGCAATGCAAGGTATTGGTGGTAGGGTGAGTATGAGAGCCCTGTATGATGTTATGTGTATTTGTTTTGTAAGTTCACAACTATTGGTATATAACTATTGGTATATACATATATTCATGCACATGCACAACAAACAACCAAAACTCATTCACTTCTCAATCTCTCTTTGCTTCCCCTGCTGTACATAGCTGCTATTCTTTTTCCTTCTTTCTAGTATATTTTTATTTATATTTTGTGAAAACAGCCTTATATATGCAATATCACCCATATTCGTGTTTTACATGAGGTTTTACTATCTTATAGAGTCTCATGTTACCATTTTTAGCTTTCCATATGACCTTAGACTTTCCCTTTCAACCATGTCATACCCATACAATAGCACTGCTAGTTATAAACACCATGATATGCTTTAACCATTTCTATTCATTTCCAAAAATTTACAAAAAAACATTTTTACCAATTCTGCACAGATTAACCCTTAGCTTTCCATTCTCTGCTCTCCTGTTTTCTGGTGACCTATATTCTAAGTATTAACTCCATGAGTTTATATAATATGTTTAGTTCATAATAGTGCAATCACACAGTATTTGTCCTTTTGTGTCTGGCATGCTTTGCTCAATATAATGTCCTCCAGGTTCATCCATGTAGACACAGTACTTTGAAGGTAGATGGTTCAAAAAAGATGTTCCATGTAAATAATAACTAAGAGAGGTGAAGTGGCTATATCAATAGTAGACAAAGTAGATTTTAAGCAAAACATTATTACAAGAGACAGAAAAAGACACTATATATTGATGTGTCTAATCATCAATAAGATATAACGATTGTAAACATATATACCCTAAACAACAGAGCCCCCGATTATGTGATGATAGAATTGAAGGGAGAAAATAGTTCTGCAATAATAGTTGGAGAATTCAATACTTGACTTTCAGTAATGGATAGATCATCTAGAAAAAAGGTCAATAAGAAAAGAGAGGACTTGAACAACAATCAAACCAACTAGACCTAACATGCATATACAGAACACTCTACCCAACACCAGCAGGGTCCTCATTCTTCTCAAGAGCACGTGGAATAGCCTCCAAGATAGACCATATGTTATGCCATAAAACAATTCTCAATAAATTTAAAAAGATTGAAATCACAAAATTATCTTATCTGACCACAGTGTAATGAAACTAGAAATGAATTACAGAATGAAAACTGGAATATTAGCAAAGACAGGGAAATTTAACACCAGACTATTAAACAACCAATGGGCAAAGAAGAAATCACTAGAGACGTTAGGAAATACTTTGAGATGAGTTAAACACACACACACACACAAATACCAAAGCATATGAAATTCTTTCCTGAAAGAATCTTAGAGTGAAATTGGAGATGTAAGCACCTTCATTAAAAGAGAAGAAATAGCTCAAACCAACAACCTTACTATATACATTTTTTTGATTTTTTGTTTTGTTTTTAAACAATTTATTGAAGTATGTCATTCATAGATGAACATACATAAACCATAAGTGTTCAGTAAACATTGTGAACTTACAAAACAAACATGCATGACATCATACAGGGCTCCCACACATCACCCCACCACAAATTCTTTGCATTGTTGTGAAACATTTGTTAAGAAATTATGAAAGAGCATCGTCAAAGTATTACTACTAACTATAGTCCGTATCTTATTCCCCTATACTTTTTTTTTTAAGAATTTATTTATATATTTACTTTCATATATTATTATACCACCACCACCCCCGTTTTTGTGGTTTTTGTGTCTATTCACTGAGCAACTCTCTGTGTCCATTTACTGCCCTCTCTTCTCATCTTTCTCCTCCTGTCTTTCACTGGGATTTGATCCTTGGAAACTCCAATGTGGGAGAGAGGCGTCCTACCACCTGCACCACCTTAGTTCCTGGTCTTTTGGTGTGTCTTGTCTTGGCTCTCCCTTGTGTCACTCCTGTTAAATCATCATCTTCCTGCGTGGCTCGTGGGGCCTGGCGGCACACCTGCGCACAGAGCCTGGTGGCCCACGCGTCTTCTATTCTTTTTTTTCTTTTTACCAGGAGGTCCCAGGGATCAAACCCAGGTTCCTCCATATGGGAGATGGACGCCTAACCATTTGAGCCACATCCGTCCCCCTGCTATATCCGTTAAGATTGACCAAAGATACCTAGAGTTACAGTCTTTTCCCATACAGGATGGTATATAATAAATCAGGCTTAGTTTATCACCAGCATTCTAAAAACCAGACCTAGGGAGAAAAACTAGGTCTGGGGATACATACATGCTTTCTAATATAGTGAATGTTTAGCCTACCCTGATTATCACAAAATCAGGACAGCAAGAATATTCACATCTTACTATATACATTTAGCAATTAGAAAAGAACAAACCATGCTCAAAGCCAGCAGTAGGAAGAAAATAATGAAGTTTACTTAATATTAATAATAAAATGCAGAGATAAAATAGACAATAGAAAAACAGAGAGAATTACCAAAACCAAATCTGGCTATTTGAAAAGATGAACAAAATTGAAAAACCTTTAGACTGACCAATAAAAACTGAGAGAAGATGCAAAATGAATTAACTAGTCATTTAAAAGAAGACTTTTATGGACAGATAATCTTATTATTTTTCCCAAACTAATGTATAATTTTTTCCTGCAATTAAAAAGCAAGTGTTTATTTTGTATGAAAAAGAAATTACAGAATACTGGTCACAGGAACAATTTGTCAGTTGCACTGAGTAATTATTGTTCATATACTATAATGTTGTTATTTTACATTTATCTGGTCTACTCCAGCTCTTTTTTGGTTACTGTTTGCATTGAATACATTTTTCCAACCTTTCATTTTTAACCTAGTGTGTCCTTACATGTGAGGTGGGTCTCTTGTAGACAACATATAGACGGCTCATATTTTTTATCCACTCTATCCGTCTATGTCTTTTGATTGGTGAGTTCAATCCATTAACATTCAGTGTTATTACTATAAAGGCATCACTTGCTTCATCCATTTTGTCCTTCAGCTCTCTGTTGTCATATCGCTCTATTGTCTGTCTTCTTATCCTTTAGTTTACCCTTCCTAATAATTTTCATTTCTAAACTCTTCTCCAAATCTGTCTCCCTTGTTTTTTCCTTTCAGGCTGCAGCACCCCATTTAGTATCTCTTTTAAATCTTGTTTTTAAATAACATATTCTATCAGTTTTTGTTTGTCTGTAAAGACTTTGAACTCACCCTTATTCCTGAAGGGCAGCTTTGCCAGATACAGAATTCTTGGCTGGCAGTTTTTCTCTTTCAGTACCTTAAATACATCATACCACTTTCTTCTCTCCTCCATGGTTTCTGATGAGAGGTCAGCATTTAGTCTTATCGAGTTTCCCTTGGATGTGTTGCTTTGCTTTTCTCATGTTGCTTTCAGAATCCTCTCTTTATCTCTGATATTCATCATTCTGAATAGTAGGTGTCTCAGGGCAGGTCTATTAGGATTTATTCTGTTTGGGGTGCGTTGTCCTTCTTGGATGTTGATATTTATGTCCTTCATAAGGGTTGGGAAGTTTTCGGACATTATTTCCTCAAATATTCTTTCTGCCCCTTTTCCATTCTCTTCTCCTTCTGGAACACCAATAATGTAAATGTGCATTTCATGTTGTCATTCAATTCCCTGAGACCCTGTTCCATTTTTTCCATTCTCTTCTCTTTCTGTTCTCCTGTCTTTTCCAGTTCAGATGTTCTGTCCTTGAAATCACTGTCTCCAAGCAATTCAGATCTGCTCTTATGTACCCCTAATGTATTTTTACTCTCATCCATCGTGTCCAGATCAGAGATTCAGAGTGGGCTCTGCTGGCCAGATTCACTGAATAAAAGCACTGCAACCTGCCCTCCTGATTCCCTTGAAACAGCTGACAGGGAGGAAGATGTCTGTTCCCCTCTTGGTCAGCTGTAGTGAGCCAGGTGTTTTACCCCAGCTTAATATCTTGAGGTGGGGGAGAGAAGCCCTTCCCAGCCACCATAGGGACTTGATAACTCACATTTGTGGTTTCTGCTTCTTTGTGCCGCTCACTCTCTTGGGTGTTATATGGCACTGTCCTGGTCTTCTGACCCCCAAAGCAGGCCCCTCGGACAGCTTTTGGTTCTTTCTCCATTTGTTTTTGTGAGACCATTGAACTCTGCCTGTTGAGTCCATTGCCATCTTCCCACAATCCTCTAAGGCTGGGTTTTATCTTGTGAGACAAATTGAAAATTTTTATTTTAAGAGGTGAGTTAAGCCCATTCTCATTTTATGTTTATGTTTGGTGTCAATGCTATCAAAATATTTTATACTTATGTGTATTTTGTTGTATTTGCTATGATTTTCTCTCTTTGAGATATCAGGGTGTTTTTTTGCTTTATATTTATAATATTTTTGTTTATTAGGAAAGTTTTTAGTTTTCTTTAGTTGTTTCCTTTGTACTTATGCCTTTTTGCTTGTTTTTAAACAGCTTGATGGAAGCATAATTGACACACAGTTAACTGCATATATTTAAAGTGTACAATTTGATATATTTTTACATATTTAAACATCATTAAACCATAACCACAATCAAGATGGCATATCCATTACCTTCCAAATGTTTCCTTATGAACGTTTGTTATCCCTTCCACCCATCCCTCTGCATTCATCCTTCTTTCTTAGGCAACTACTCATCAGCTTTCTGACACTATAGACCAGTTTGCGTTTCCTAGAATTTTATAGAAATGGCATAATACATATGTACTTTTTTGGTCTGGCTTCCTTCATTCAGAATAATTGTTTTGAGCGAGTATCAATAGTTCGTTCCGTTTTATTGTTGAGTAGTATTCCACGGTATAGGTATATCACAATATGCTTATTCATTCACCTGTTTTTGGATATTTGCATTATTTCCAGTTTGGAGCTATTACAAACAAAGCTCCTGTGAACATTTTTGCACAACTCTTTAGGCATATGCTTTCATTTCTCTTGAGTAAATACCTAGAAATGAAATGACCAGGTTATATGATAGTTTGAATATTTAATTTTTTAAGAAACTGCCAAACTGCTTTTAAAAGTGGTTGTATCATTTTACATCATCAACAGCATATATGGAGTTCCAGTTCCTCCACATTTTCACCAATATTTGGCATAGTCAGTATTTTTAATTTATGAGACTCTAATAGGTTCGTATTGGTATCTCATTGTTATTTGAATTTCATTATGTTAATGACTAATGATGTTGAGCATTTTTCATATGCTTATTTGTCATCTGTATATCTTCTTTGGTGAAATGTCTATGCAACTCTTTTGCCCATTTAAAATTTTTTTGGTTATATTTTTATTATTGAGTTTTGACAGTGCTCTGTATTTTGTGGACACAAGTCCATTACTAGATATATTCTTTGCAAATATTTTCTCTAGTGTGTGACTTGTCTTTCTATTCTCTTAATTTCTGTCAAAAGCAGAAGTTCTTAATTTTGAAGCAGTCCAATTTATCCATTTTTTTCTTTTATGGTTCATGGTTTTGGTGTCAATTCTCCCCAAACTGATCTATAGATTCAATACAATCCAAATAAAAATCCCAGCATACTTCTTTTGTAAAAAATTTAAAAAGATGATTCTAAAATTAATATGGAAATGCAGAGAACCTAGAATAGCCTAAATAACTTTGGGAAAAGATAAAGTTGGAAGAATTACATTTTCTAATTTCAAGATCACAACACAGTCTGGTATTAGCATAAAGATAGACAAATAGAACAATGAAAGGAAATAGAGTACAGAAATAGACCCACACATACATGATCAATTGATTTTGACAAAGGTGTAAATGCAATTCATTGGAGTTAGTCTTTTTCAAAAAATAGTGCTGGAACAACAATATCAAAAGAGAACTTCAATTCATAACTCAGATCATATACTAAAAAATATCAAAGTGGATCATAAACTAAATGTAAAAACTAGAATAGGAGAAAATCTTTATGGTGTGTTAGGCACAAGAAACCTTTTTTCTCCTATGTTTTTTTTTTTTTTTAAGATTTATTTTATTTATTTCAACTCCCCTTGTTTGCGCTCACTGTCTGCTCTCTGTGTCTGTTATTTGTGTGCTCTCTGTGTCTGCTCATCTTCTTTTTAGGAGGCACTGGGAACTGAACCTGGAACCTCCCATGTGGGAGGGAGGGGCCCAATCACTTGAGCCACATCCACTCCCTGCTTGTTGTGTCTCTCATTATATTTCCTTGTTGTGTCTCCTCGTTGTGTCATCTAGTTGTGTCAGCTCACCATCTTGCTTGTCTTCTTTAGGAGGCACCAGCATTACATATCTTGCCATAACCTACAAAATTATGTGGGAGAGAGTATAAACTACAATGTAAACTATAATCCATGCTTAGTGGCAATGCTCTAAAATGTTTGTAATGAATGTACCACACTAATGAAAAATATTGTTAATGTGGGAAATGTGGGAGGTGTAGGAAGCAGGGCATATGGGAATCCCCTATATTTTTATGTAACATTTATGTAATCTAAATATCTTTTCTTAAAAAAATATATTAAAAAAAATATTTAATATTTTAAACCGGGAACTGAGCCCAGGACCTCCCTGTGGTAAGTGGGTGCCCAACTGCTTGAGCCACATCCACTTCCCTCTCCTATGTTTTTTAATTAGAGAAGTTGTAGGTTTTCAGAAAAATTGTGTAGAAAATACAGCATTTCCATGTACTCCTACCCATTAACAGTTTGCATTAATGTTGTGCCTTTATTAAAATTGATGAAAGAATATAAGACTATTATACTTGTACTATTTACTATAGTCCATCATTTACAATAGGGTTCACTGTGTTGTACAATCCTATGTTTTATACTTTAATTTTTATTCTAGCAACATATGTAGGACCTCAAATTTCCCCTTTTAACATATATGATTCAGTACTCTTAATTATACTCACAATGTTGTGCTACCATTCTCTACTATTCGTTACCAAAACTTTACAATCAACCCAAATAGAAACTGTACAATTTAAGAATTCACTCTCCATTCCCTACCGCCAATCCAGACACTGGTAACCTATATTCTAGTTTCTAACTTTATGAGTTTGCTTATTTTAATTATTTCATATTGGTGAGATCATACAATTTTTATCCTTTTGTATTTGCCTCGACATGATATCTTCAAGGTTCATCCATGTTGTCGCATGGATCAGAACTTCATTCCTTTTTATGGCTGAGTAATATTCCATGGAATATATATATACCACATTTTGTTTATCTATTGATCAGTTGATAGATACTTGGGTTGCTTCCATCTTTTGGCAATTGTGAATAATGCTACCATGAATATCAGTGTGCACATATCTGTTCAAGTCCCTGCTTTCAATTCTTCTGGGTATATATCTAGTAGCAGGATTGCCAAACCATAGGATAATTATATACTTTGCTTTCTGAAGAACTGCCAAACTGTCTTCCACAGTAGCTGCACCATTTTACATTCCCAGCAGCAAAAAATGAAAGTTCGTATTTCTCCACGTTCTCTCCAACACTTGTAATTTTGTTTTTTTTAAATAGTAGTCATTCTAGTGGGTGTGAAATATCGCATTGTGTGTGTGTGTTTTTTTTTTCTTTTTTTCTTTTTAACGAAACTTTAGATTACATAAATGTTACATAAAAAATATAGGGGATTCCCATGTACCCCTCCCTTCCCTCCCCCACTTTCCCCCATTAACAGCATCTTTGATTAGTGTGGTACATTTGTTACAATTGATAAACACATATTGAAGCATTGCTACTAACCATGGTCTATAGTTTACATTATAGTTTACGATTTGCACCACACAATTTTATAGGTTTTGACAAAATGTATAATGGCCTGTATCTGCCATTGCAATGACATGCAAGACAGTTCCAATGTCCCCAAAATGCCCTATGTTACAGCTACTCTTCCCTCTTCCTCCCCTCAGAACCTCTGGTGGCCACTGCCTCTCTGTCAATGATACAAGTTCTTCCATTACTAGAATAATAATAGTAATAAGTCTACTTTAGTCCATAGTTATGTTTGTTCATTCCTCAATCTTGAGGATTTTAAGATGGTGATGCCCACTCTGTTTCTGATTGGGAGGGGTCATTGTGGTTTTGGTTCGCATTTCTCAGTTTTCTAGTGGTGTTGAATATCTTTTCCATGTGCTTTTTAGCCATATGTATATTCTCTCTGGAGAAATGTCTATTTAACTCTTTTGCCCATTTAAAAAATTGAGTTGTTTATCTTTTTATTGTTGAGTTGTAGGATTTCTTTATGTATTCTGGATATTAAATCCTTATTGATATGTAGTTTCCAAATACTTTTCACTTTTGTGACAAGTCTTTGGATGCACAAAAGTTTTTAATTTTGAGGAGGTTCCATTTATCTATTTTTACTCTCATTGCCTGTGCTCTTGATGTAAAGCTCCTTGTGCCAGTGCCATGCTGTTTTGACCACTGGAGCTTTGTAGCCAAGAAGTGGGAGTTCTCCAAATTCACCCTCCTTTTTTCAGATGATTTTTAGCAATTCAGGGCCCCTTATCAAAATAAATTTGATAATTGGATTTTCCCCTTCTGCAAAGTAGGCTCTTGGGATTTTGATTGGGATTGCACTGAATTTGTAAATATTTTGAGCAGAACTGACATCTTAATGACATTTAGTCTTCCAATCCATGAGTATGGAATATGCTTCCATTTATTTAGATCTTAATTTCTTTTGGCAAAATTTTGTAGTATTCCACGTACAAGTCACGTACATCCTGTTATGGAATTTTTTTCTGCTCTTTATCATGTTGAGGAAGTTTCCTTCTATTTATAGAGTTCTAAGTTTTTTTATCAAGAAAGAATGATGGATTTTGTCAAATGCCTTTTCTATGTCAATGGAGATGATCATGCAGGTTTTCCCCTTCATTTTGTTAATGTGGTTCATTACGTTAATTGATTTTCTTATGTAGAACTACCCTTGCATACCTGGGGTAAAACCCACTTGTATAACTCTTTTAATGTGCTGTTGGATTAGATTTGCAAGTATTTTGTTGAGGACTTTTGCATTTATATTCATAAGAGTAATTGGTCTGTAATGTTCTTTTCTATGGTATCTTTATCTGGCTTTGATATTAGGGTGATGGCCTCATAGAATGAGCTACATCGTGTTCCCTCCTCTTTAATTTTTTGGAAGAGTTTGAGCAGCATTGTATGATTGTAATTAATTCTTCTTGGAATGTTTGGTAGAATTCACCTGTGAAGCCATCTGGCCCTGGGCTTTTCTTTGTTGGGAGGTTTTTGATGACTGATTCAATCTCTTTACTTGTAATTGGTCTGTTGAGATCTCCTATTTCTTCTAAATTCAGTGTAGGTTGTTATTGTGTTTCTAGGATTTGTCCATTTCATCTAGAGTGTCTAGTTTGTTGGCATACAGTTGTTTATAGTATCCTCTTATGATCTTCTTAAATTTCTGTGTGGTCATTAGTAATATCCCCCCATCTTTTTCTGATTTTATTTATATGCATATTCTCATTTTCCTTTCTCAGTCTAAGGGTTTGTCAATTCTATTGATCTTTTCATAAGACCAACTTTTATTGGTTATAAAAAAAAACTCTCTATTTTTTTCATTCCCTATTTCATTGATTTCTGCTTTACTTTTTTTTGTTTGTTTCTTGTTTTTGAGGTACCGGGGCTAGAGATTGAATTGAACCCGGGACCTCCTATGTGAGAAGCCGGTGCCTCTCCTGAGTTACTTCTCTCGCTTGTTTGCGTGTTGTCTGTGTTTGTTTTTAGGAGGCACACGGGGACGGAATCCAGGACCTCTCATGTGGGAAGCAGGTACTCAACCGCTTGAGCCACATCCACCCCCTTGCTTTCCTCTTTGTTATTTCTTTCCTTCTGCTTAATTTGGGTCTAGTTTGATGTTCTTTCTCTAATTCCTCCAGGTGTGCACTTTGGTCTTTGATTTTAGCTCTTTCTTCTTTTTTTAAAGTATGCATTTAAGGCTATAAATTTCCCTTTCAGCAGTGCATTCACTGCATCCCATAAATTTTGACATATTGTGTTCTCATTTTCATTTATCTCAAGGTATTTATAGATCTACCTTGTAATTTCTTCTTGACTCATTGTTAAGAGAGTGCTAACTTCCATGTAGTTATGGATTTTCCAGTACTCTGCCTATTTATTTTCAGCTTCTATGCTCATAGAAGATGCTTTGCATAATTTCAATCTTTTTAAATTTATGAGACTTGGTTTTGACCCACCCATGTGGTCTATCCTGAAGAATGATCCATGTGCACTTGAGAAGAATGTATGTCCTGCTGTTTGCGGGGGGTGCCATGTTCTGTATAAATCTGTTTGATCTAGTTCATTTATCACATTATTCAAGTTTTGTTTCCTTACTGATGTTCTGTCTAGATGTTCTATCTATTGATGAGAGTGGTGTATTGAGGCCCCCCACTATTACTGTAGAGGTGTTGATTTCTCCCCTAAGTTTTGCCAATGTTTGCCTCATGAATTTTTGGGCACTGTGGTTTGGTGCATAAATATTTATGATTGTTATTTCTTCTTGGTGGATTGCCCCTTTTATTAATAATAGTGTCCTTCTTTGTCTCTTATAATGGCTTTTGACTTAAAGTCTATTTTGTCCGATTTTAGTATAGCTATCCCAGATCATTTTTTGATTATTATTTGCAGGGAATATCTTTTTCCATCCTTTCACTTTCACCCTATTTGTGTCTTTCAGTTGAAGGTGCATCTCCTGGATATAACATATAGTTGGATCATGTTTTTTATGAAAAAAAAAAAAAATCCATTCTGCCAATCTATTTTGTTTGATTGGAGAGTTTAATCCACTGACATTCAGTGTTACTACTGTAAAGACAGTACTAACTTCAGCCATTTTGTCCCTTTGTTTTTACGTCATTTCTCTTTTTGTCTGTCCTTTCCTTTATTGCAACCTCTTTTTGTATAGTTGATCTTTTGTGATATATTGACTGATCCCTTCCTCATTTCTGTTTCTGTATATTTTAAAAATACTTTCTTTGTGGTTACCCAGGAGTTTGTATTATACAATCTACATCTATAAGCTACAAATTCAAAAAGTTGAAAAGATATCAACTTAGCTTCAATAGCCTACATGGTCTCTTCTCCCATATCACTCTGTTACCCCTCTTTATGTTATTTTTTTGTCCTATATTATCTATGTATATTTTGCATTTCCATCATCAGGAAATATGCCTTTTTCTTGTTCAATTATATATAACTCTTATATAAACAAAGAGTAGAGTTGTATATTGAGGATAGAGTACTTCTGGGTTTTGCATTTACCATTTTAGTTACCCTTACTGATAATTTTCATTTCTTCATACTACTCTAAGTCACTTTCTTGTCTTTTCCTTTCAACCTGTAGAACTCCCATTAGTAATTCTTGTAGGCTAGGTCTTTTGTTGATGAACTCTCTCAGTTTCTCTTTATCTGTGAATATTTTAAATGCTCCCTCATTTTTCAAGAGCAGTTTTGTTGGATGAAAAATTTTTGGCTGGCAGTTTTTCTCTTTCAGTACCTTTATTATACCACTACTTTCTTGTCTCCATGTTTTCTGATGAAAAAGTCTTTCTCAGACACACATGATGTATATCTTTGTATGCTTCATGCTGTCACTCAAATCCCTGAGACATTGCTCATGTTTTTATATTCTTTTCTCTATGATTTCTTCTGACTGTATGATTTTGATTGTCCTGTTTTCTAATTCACTGATTCTTTCTTCTGCCTGTTCAAATTTGTGGTTGTATGCCTCTAGTGTATTTTAATCTCCATTATTGTGCCTTTCATCCCCATAATTTTTTTTTAATTCCAAATTCTTCTTTTTACTCATTCTATTTCTATATTTTCCTTCATCTCCCTGAATTGATTTAGGAGCTTTGTTAGAGCTTCTTTGATTAGTTGCTCCAAATTCTGTGTCTCCTCTGAAGTTTTAATTTCTTCCCTTGATTGAGTCCTATCTTCCTGTTTCTTAGTATGGCTTATAATCATTTGCGGATGTCTGGGCATCTGATTATTTTGATGTGTTAACTCTGAAAGTCAGTGTCTTCCTCTTGCCTAGGGTTTCATTGTTGATTGATTTTGTGTTAAGGCTCTTCTTTGATGTCTGATCCAACTTATTCTGGGCCTTTAGTGTAGCCTGTGTTTGTTCAGATTTTCTCAGCTTTTCTTCACCTGAATCTTGCTCTAGATATGCAGTGCAATTTCTAAGATTGCCCTTTTTGCAGGCAATTGTTTCACCTCCAGGAGAAAGTATTTTTTCTTCTGTTCTTTCTCTGGAAATCTTGATCTGTTCTGTTTTTGTGTGTGTGTGCAGAGTTTCCTCCCCAGCTCTTATAATTTAAATTTTCTCCTTCACTCAGTACTCCATTTTCCTTACACTTTTCAGTCCTGGGACCCATCCTGTCTTACAGCAATTCAGTTTTCCACTATTTTTTTCTGTAAGGATTTTCTGCCTCTGGTTTCTTCCCCATTGGGGTATCCTGCACTGGGGAGCAGATGGGGAAAATCCAGAAAGGTCCCTTTTGAACTTAGGTGGCCCAGCAAACAGACTGGATTGAGTGTGAACATCTCTTTCCAACTATTCTGGTGTGGTCTTCCTTTTTTTTTTTCTTTCCCTAGTGGCACTTCTGTATGCAGCATTTAGCTGTTTGAATCTGCCCTGGATTGCTGCAGACTTAGGTTCCTGTTCCTGGACATGCGTGGGATTCTAACTCACTGTTGTGAGTCAATCTATGGTCTTCATTTGTGGTAGGACTTTGGTCATGCAGCTTCTGTGTGTCTCCTGAGCTGTGTGGGACCAAGTGAGGGGGTGGAGTCTTGACTGGCCAGTCCTACCTGATTTTGGAGATTATTTTTCTTTTTCTTTAATTCAGCATTTGTGAAGTCCTTCTCTATGCTCTATCATCCTCCAGAGTTCCAAGCAAATGGGATTTGCTCTTTTATTAGTTGATTCAGAGGGAAGACTTTTCCAGGGGATGTCTTACATCACCCTATTAATGACATCATTCCTCCCTGTTTTTTTTTTTTTTTTTGAGGGGGGAGTGATGAAATTTTGCTTCCTATATGTATATAGTATATATGGTAATAGATCTTAAAGAGTTGTTGAACTTCCTCTTTTTCACTTTTATGGTATTGGGGTGTTTCCCAAGATTCCTAGTTTACCAGTACGCTCTTCCATCAATATAGCAAAGTTCGGGCACTTTAATGGTTTTTAGTTGTTGTTTTAGTGATGACAGACAGGTCAGGAGTCCTCCAATTTTGCAATTCTTTGTCTTATAGTAGTTTAAATGTTCCTCTTTTGCTTCTTTTCTCCTTCATCCTCTAATAGGGAAAGGGTCTTCTCCTTTCTTTTTCATATTTTTCCTTCACCAAGACCTATGTGTTTCAACAACTGCCTCTTTAAATCATACCTGCCCCTTTATATGACGCTTATTTTAAAGTCCCTTCCTTCTAATTTGTGCTCTGATCTTCCTAGACACTTTCTTTAAAATACAAAATTCAGACTTTGGTGGACTTGTCTTTCTTGCAGAAGTTTTAGATCAACCATAAGCCCTTTTGCTAGGTTCCCTCATCCATCTTACCTGCAGTCTATGTGGGTCTGCTTTTTCTCTTCACAAAGCTTTTGATGTGATCGGGCATGTGAGAGTGCATGAGGAGATTTGGTGATTTTTCTCTTTATTCAGAATTATTTTGAAGTTTTGATATTCTCTGACTTAAAGTTTCACTGAGAGTGTGGTTTCTGAAGATTTAATTTTTCCTTCTTGTTTTCTGCATAAGTTTGTGAGGAAATATTGGGAGACAGGTAATTAGGCACCAATGTTTTCAGCTACCTGGAAGCTTACCTTCCTTCTTGAAATATATATTCAATATAGAATTCTACATTGGAAGGTGTTTAATTTTCCCCACACCACTTTCAAGGTAGCAGTTCACTGAACTTTGATTTCCATGATTGGAAGTGAGTAGTCCCTCTTAGTAATAACTGCTAATTCTTATTTACACTTTTCTTCCTCCTTGTCTTTGGTGCTCTACAGTTTCAATGATATGTCTAGGAATGGATGTTTATTTCTTGCTTGGGATTGAGTTTCTTTAATCTGTAAATTGATACCTTTTATAAATTTTGAAAAATTCTTAGTCATTATTTCTTTTTATTTTTTAGGAGGTACTGGGGATTGAACCCAGGGACTTGTACATGGGAAGCAGGTGCTCAACCATTGAGCTACATCTGCTTCCAATTTCTTTTTTTTTAGATTTTATTTCTCCCCCCTCCCCATTCTTTGGGCTTGCTGTCTGCTCTCTGTGTCGGCTCGTGTACTTTCTTAGGAGAACCTGGGATCTCCCATGTGGGAGGGAGGTGCCCAATTGCTTGAGCCACATCCGCTCCCTGCTTGTTGTGTCTCCTCTTGTGTCATATTGCTGTGTCACCTTGGTGTGTCATCTCGCCACCCCAGCCCACTGCATCAGCTTGCTGTCCTGCTTTTCTCTAGCAGGCACGTGGGAAGCGAACCCGGTGCCCAACAGCTTGAGCCACATCGGCTTCCCCTTACCTCTTAGTTTCTTTTTCTCCATTCTCTCTGCCCTTTCCTTCTAGAATTATCAAGCATGTATTATATTAAATCCACATTTTTAACCTTCTCCTTCATGTTTTACACCGTTTTGTCTCTGTGCTGCATAAAGAACTTCTACTGCTCTATATTCTAGTTCACTACTTTTCTGTGTTCATTCACCACTACAACTATTTTAGTTCCATTTTAGTTCTTGTACTTTCTTTTTTTTATATATATATATATTACACAATATATTTGGTTCATAGTAATGCATTCATACAGTATTTGTCCTTTTGTGTCTGGCTTGCTTCACTCAACATAATGTCCTCCAGATTCATCCATGTTGCCATATGCTTTATGACTTCATTTCTTCTTACAGCTGCATAATATTCCATCGAGTGAAGAGACCACAGTTTGTTTATCCACTCATATGTTGATGGACACCTGGGTTGTTTCCAACTTTTGGCAATGATGAATAATGTGGCTATGAACATCGGTGTGCAGATGTCTGTTCGTGTCACTGCTCTCAGTTCTTCTGGGTATATACCCAGTAGTGGTATTGCAGGGTCATGTGGCAAGTTTATATTCCATTTCATAGGAACTGCCAAACAGTCCTCCATAGTGGTTGTACCATCCTGCATTCCCACCAACAGTGAAGAAGTGTTCCTATCTCTCCACATCCTCTCCAACACTTGTAGTTCTCTGTCTTTTTAATAGTGGCCACTCTGATAGGTGTGAAATGATATCGCATTGTAGTTTTGATTTGCATTTCCCTAATCATGAGTGATGTTGAGCATTTCTTCATGTGTTTTTTTGCCATTCGTATTTCTTCTTCGGAGAAATGTCTATTCAAGTCTTTGGCCCATTTTTTAATTGGGTCATTTGTCTTTTTATTGTTGAGTTGTAACATCTCTTTATATATCCTGGATATTAAACCCTTATCAGATATGTGATTTCCAAATATTTTTTCCCATTGAATCGGCTGCCTTTTCACCCTTCTGACAAAGTCCTGTGAGGTGCAAAAGTGTCTAATTTTGAGGAAGTCCCATTTATCTACCTTTTCTTTTGTTGCACGTGCTTTAGGTGTGAAGTCAAAGAAACCACCACCTACTACAAGGTCTTGAAGATGTTTCCCTACATTTTCTTCTAGTAGTTTTATGGTCCTGGCTTTTATATTTAGATCTTTGATCCATTTTGAGTTGATTCTTGTATAGGGGGTGAGATAGGGGTCCTCTTTCATTCTTTTGGTTATAGATATCCAGTTCTCCCAACACCATTTGTTGAAGAGACTGTTTTTTCCCATCAGCGTGGGCTTGGTAGGTTTGTCAAAAACCAGTTGACTGTATAGGTGAGGGTTTATTTCTGGATTCTCAATTCTATTCCACTGATTGATATGTATATCTTTATGCCAGTACCATGCTGTTTTTGGTGTTTTTTTTTAAGATTTTATTTATTTATTCATTTATCCCCCCCTTGCTGCTTGTGCTCGCTGGGTCAGCTAACCATGTCATGCAGGCGGGCTTGCCTTCACCAGGAGACCCCGGGAACCGAACCTGGGGCCTCCCATATGGTAAACGGGAGCCCTACTGATTGAGCCACAGCCGCTTCCCAGTACCATGCTGTTTTGACCACTGTAGCTTTGTAATGTTTCAAGGTCAGGCAGTGAAATTCCTCCCACATTGCTCTTCTTTTTTAGGATACTTTTGGCTATTCAGGTGCACTTACCCTTCCAGATGAATTTGGTAATTGCCTTCTCTAATTCTGTAAAGTAAGCTGTTGGGATTTTGATTGGTATTGCATTGAATCTATAAATCAGTTTGGGCAAGATTGACATCTTCACGATATTTATTCTTCCAATCCATGAACACGGAATGTCTTTCCATTTGTTTAGGTCTTTTTAAATTTCTTTTAGCATTGTTTTGTAGTTTTCTGCATATAGGTCCTGTACTTCCTTGGTTAAATTAACTCCTGGATATCTATAACCAAAAGAATGAGTCTTTTTGTTGCTATTGAAAATGGAATTTTCTTCCTGATTTCCTCCTCAGATTGTTCAGTACTAGTGTACAAAAGCATTACTGATTTTTGCGTGTTGATCTTATATCCTGCCACTTTGCTGAACTCATTTATTAGTTCAAGTAGCTTTGTTGTGGATACTTCAGGATTTTCTAAATACAGGATCATGTCATCCGCAAACAGTGAGAGTTTTACTTCCTCTTTTCCTATTTGGATGCCTTTAATTTTTTTGTCTTGTCTAATTGCCCTCGCTAGAACTTCTAGTACAATGTTGAATAACAATGGTGACAGTGGGCATCCTTGTCTTGTTCCTGATCTTAGGGGGAAAGCTTTCAACCTTTCCCCATTGAGTATGAGGTTGACTGTGGGTTTTTCATATATGCCTTTTATCATATTGAGGAATTTTCCTTTTATTCCTATCTTTTGAAATGTTTTTATCAAAAAAGGATGTTGGATTTTGTCAAATGCCTTTTCTGCATCTATTGAGATGATCATGTGGTTTTTTCCTTCAACTTTTTAATGTGGTGTATTACATTGATTGATTTTCTTATGTTGAACCAGCCTTGCATACCAGGAATAAATCCCACTTGGTCGTGATGTATAAGTCTTTTGATATGGTGTTGGATTCGAATTGCAAGTATTTTGTTGAGAATTTTTGCATCTATGTTCATGAGAGAGATTGGTCTGTAATTTTCTTTTTTTGTGGAATCTTTATCTGGCTTTGGTATTAGGGTGATGTTGGCTTCATAAAATGTGTTGGGTAATTTTCCCTCCTCTTCAATTTTTTGGAAGAGTTTAAACAGGATTGGTGTTAATTCTTTTTTTTTTTTT
>JAKSZT010054053.1:1157054-1189790 GCA_026826555.1 Tolypeutes matacus | reverse complement strand
TAAGAGGTGCTTAGATTACCCAAAATATTACATGGAACCCACTGGGAGTCCCATGTTGCCCACCTCCCACACCTCCCACCACATCCCACACAAACATCTGCCACAGTGTGGCCCACCACCCTCAATGAACTTACACATCCTGGAGCCTTGCCACCAACCATAGACCACAGTTCACACTGTAGACCACACTCTCTCCCACTCAGTTCTGAGTGGTGTGTGCTGATTTAAAATGGCCTACATCCGTTGTGTGTTAATTCTTTTAGAAATGCTTGGTAGAACTCACCTGTGAAGCCATCTGGTCCTGGACTTTTCTTTGCTGGGAGATTTTTGATGACGGATTCAATCTCCTTAACTGTGATTGGTTTGTTAAGTTCTTGTATTTCTTGTTGTGTCAGTGTAGGTTGGTTATGAGTTTCTAGATATTTGTCCATTTCATCCAGGTTGTCTAGTTTGTTGGCATATAGTTTCTCATAATATACTCTTATGATTCTTTTTATTTCTGTGAGGTCATTTGTAATTTCCCCCCTTTCATTTCTGATTGTATTTATTTGCATCTTCTCTCTTTTTTTCTTTGTTCGTCTAGCGAGGGGTTTGTCAATTTTATTGATCTTCTCAAAGAACCAGCTTTTGGTTTTGTTAATTTTCTCTATTGCTTTTTTGTTCTCATTTTCATTTATTTCTGCTTGAATCTTTATTATTTCTTTCCTTCTATTTGCTTTGGGATTGGTTTGCTGTTCTTTCTCTAGTTTCTCAAGTTGTTCAGTTAAATCTTTGAGTTTAGCTCTTTCTTGTTTCTTAATATAGGCATTTAGGGCTATACATTTCCCTCTCAAGACTGCCTTTGCTGTATCCCATAAGTTTTGATATGTTGTGTTCTCATTTTCATTTGTCTCAATATATTTACTGATTTCACTTGCAATTTCTTGTTTGACCCACCGAATATTTAGGAGTGTGTTGTTCAGTCTCCATACATTTGCAAATTTCCTTTTTTCCTGTCTGTTATTGATTTCTAGTTTCATTCCATTATGATCTGAGAAGGTGCTTTGTATAATTTCAATCTTTTTATATTTATTGAGAGCTGTATTGTGACCTAACATGTGGTCTATCCTGGAGAAAGATCCATAGGCACTTGAGAAGAATGTATAATCCGCTGAGTTTGGATGCAATGTTCTGTATATGTCTGCTAGGTCTAACTTGTTTATCATATTGTTCAAGTTCTCTGTTTCCTTGTTGATCTTCTGTCTAGTTGTTCTATCTAATGATGTGAGAGGAGTGTTGAAGTCCCCGACGATTATTGTAGAAATGTCTATTTCTCCCTTCAGTTTTGCCAGAGTTTGTCTCATATATTTTGGGGCACCCTGGTTAGGTGCGTAGATATTTATGACTGTTATAGCTTCCTGGAGGATCGTCCCTTTTATTAATATATAATGGCCTTCCGCATCTCTTATCACTTTTTTGCATTTGAAGTCTGTTTTGTCTGATATTAGTATAGCTACCCCTGCTCTTTTCTGTTTACTATTCGCATGGAGTATCTTTTTCCAACCTTTTACTTTCAGCCGGTTTGTATCCTTGTGTCTGAGATGAGTTTCTTGTAAGCAGCATATGGATGGCTCATGTTTTTTTTTCCATTCTGTCAGCCTGTATATTTTGATTGGGGAATTTAATCCATTCACATTCAATGATATTACTGAAAATGCACTATTTATTTCCTCCATTTTATTCTTTAGTTTTCATATATCATCTTATTTTTGTCTTTCTTTTTACTCTTTTGGTTATCCTTTCTGTTTTTCTTTCTTCTATACTCTCCTCCAAGCCTCTCTCTCCTGTCTTTTTCTTTCAGGTTCTAAGGCTTCCTTTAATATTTCCTGCAAAGGTGGATTCTTTTTTGCAAACTCTCTTAGTTTCTGTTTGTTTGTGAATACTTTATATTCACCTTCATATTTGAAGGACAGTTTTGCTGGGTAAAGAATTCTCGGCTGGCAGTTTTTCTCTTTCAGTTTCCTAATTGTATCATACCACTGTCTTCTCGCCTCATGGTTTCTGAAGAGAAAACTGCACAAAGTCTTATTGGAAGTCCTTTGTACATGATCGTTTGCTTCTCTCTTGCTCTCTTTATCTTTTACATTTGACATTCTGAATAATATGCGTCTTGGCGTAGGTCTATTTGGATTTATTCTTATTGGGGTACAGTGTGCTTCTCAACATGAAAGTTCATTTCTTTCGTGAGAGTTGGGAAATTTTCAGCTATTATTTTCTCAAATACTCTTTCTGCCCCTTTTCCTTTCTCTTCTCCTTCTGGAACTCCCATGACACGTATGTTCTTGCCTTTTGTGTTGTCATTCAACTCTCTGAGCCCCTGCTTTATTTTTTCCATTCTTTTCTCTCTCTGTTCTTTTCTCTCTTCAATTTTAGCTGCTCTGTCTTCAGTATCACTTATTCTTTCTTCTATCATTTGAGTCTGCTGTTGTATGCTTCAAATATATTTTTTACTTCACCTATTGTGTCTTTCATTCCCATGAGCTCTGTTACGTTTCTGTTCATGATTTCAAATCCTTCTTTATGTTCGCGCAATGACTTCTTGATGTCATTGATCTCTTTAACTATATTCTCTTTCATCTCATTAATTTGATTTTGGAAATGTGTGCTCATCTCACTGATTAGTTCTCTCAAATTCTGCATCTCTTCTGGGACTTTGCTGTATTCCTTTTCTTGGGCCATGTCTTCTATTTTCTTAGTATGGCCCGTAATTTTTTGCTGGTGCTTAGGCATCTGGTTAGTTTGTATTTTACTTAGATGCTCTGTCTCTTTCTCTTTTATGGGGTTTTAGTGGCAGGAGGCTGTGAGTAACCACCTCTCTTTGATTTTTGGCTCAACCTTGATTGTTAGGATTGTTCTGCTGGTTGCTCAAAACTGGGCCCTGGACCCAGTAATTGGTTGTAGAGTCATTTCCTAGGGCCTTGGGCAGGGAGGCTATAGAGGCCAGGAAAAGCCTCTCATTAATTTTCTTATGTGCACTTCCTTGGTCTGCCAGGAGATGGCGCTTGTTGGCTGCCCTCGATTCAATGCCTGGTCGGAGCGTATTTGTTGTGACACAGACCAGATCAATGTGATAGAGCTTCCTGTCTGGGGGCTAGGAGCCCTGTGATTCAAACTTTCTGAGACAGTTCTCCAGACTTCTCTCCTAGCGCCCCCCTTTTCCCAGCTAGGAAATATTTCCACACCCTTCTGAATCCTCAACAGTCAGTCCCTGTTAGTAGAGGAGGAGATTGGGAGGTTTGTATATCTTTAGCCCCTTGCAGGCTCCAAGGCAAACAAAGGCGCAGCCCCACCCAGCCTGGAAGGGCTCTTGGGACAGGGCAGACCAAACCCGGGAGTCCAAAGCAGGGTCAGCCCCAGGCTCTCTCTCCCCTCTCCTGTGGTGTCCTCAACAATTAGTCCAGGCTAGAAGAGAGGGAGGTTGCGAGGATCGGATTTCTCCAGTCCTTTCCGGGCTCCCAGGGCAAACTGCAGTGTGGAAGGGTCCATGGGGCTCTGCAGCCCAAATTTCAGGTCCGAACCTGAGTCAGCCTAAGACTGTGTCCCTCTCTCTCCCCTTTCCGGGAGTGGCAGATCCCTGAAGCCCCCTTTGTCTGTGGTTGCAGGCCAAGGGGCCCGAGAATTCTGAAGAGTGTGGGGGAGGGTGCCAGCAGCAGCAGAAGCTGCTACTTGTAACTCACAGTTCTGTAGTCGCGATTTCCCTCTTCTGTCCCTCTCTCCTCTGGGTGGTGTGCAGCCTTCACCTGCTGTCCTAAACCCTAGAAGATCTTTTTCGGGGCTGTTTCTGCTTGTCCTCTAGCTATTTTTCTGGAGAAGAGATTCCCACGTCTTACTAGTCCCCCATCTTCCCGGAAGTCCTCTAGTTCTTGTACTTTCAATTCTAATATTTGTTTTAAAAATCTGCTGTAATTTCATAATTTCCTATGAATATTCTTAATTTATCCGAAACCTGTGCAGACCTTTTTTCTGCTATTCCTTGTTTGTGGTGCATTATTTCTTTGAATTCTTGGTTTTATCCATGTTTGGTCACAGCCCTTGAAAAATTAGTGAGATGTCAAAATCTTGGATGGAGATATCTTCCACTAGAGAAGATTTGAGTTTAACTTGGTCACCGTATCACATGGCTTGATACCTGGACCACCCAGGCTATGCATATGCTAGGTTCTAGAAATCATATTTCCTATGCCCTGTACCTCTTTAAATAGTTTCCCTGCAAGTCCTATTGGATAGAAAAGTCTTTATATAATCCTTCCTCTTTTGCCCTCCCAACACCCACACCTTTCAAATTAAAATCCATTAGTCAACTCTCTATACTATTTCACAACTTTCCGTAAATATACAACTATTCTAAAATAAAATTTATTTTGTAAAAATACATCAGTCCTCCAATTCAATTACTGTAACCTACCCATTCCCTATCTATCCCATTCGTTAACTATCTTTAGGATCAATTCTCCTGGGCATCTGATATCTTTCAGCAGCTAAATCCAAAGCCTGTTTGGTCTTGAAAAACTCTGCTTAGGAATCACTCAATACATAAGTATCAATAATTATAAATAATGGAGTAAGTTCAAATGCTTGAAATTAGTAGTGGTTTAATCTAGCAACTATAACTTCAAGACCCCTTCACTTTGGCTCAACTTTAATGGCACCGTAATCTCAGAACATAATCCATATTATAAGAAATTTTACCTAGTCTGCAATCTCTTTCAATTTATTCTATCTTAAGCTTTTCTACCTGCTGCTTTTATATTCCACTTACAGTCTCTTCATATTGTTTCTAATAGAATCAATAAATTGTCCAACTTTAATGACCTTGAGGCAGCCCTCTCAATATATTCCCACTTCTAACTACTATGTCTTTAATCTAATCAAATAGCTCTCTCCTTCTGTCTTCAGTCTTCTTCCAGGGTGGCCTCTAAACTTCAGCAACTTTGTACTCCACATAGGCCAATCTCTCTCATTCTTGCTCACTGCTTCTATATTTTTTTAGATAGTACTAGAGAAGAGGATTTCATCTGACCCCAGTCAAAAGGCTAAAGAAATAGTACCTTTGCTTTTAACATTCTACTAATGTAGGTGTAAATTATAACATTAAAGTAAAAATTTGGTTTTATTTGCTGATTTCATTGCTTTTACATTTTTGGACAATAATTAATGTTGTATTGAGGTTAGCAATAAATAGCACAGAATCAGCTGGCATTCTAACTGCAAGTGAGAAGACGACATGAAGACTTCATGATGGCACTTATTCTTGACAGAGTAGTGTATTATCACTGAGCATCACGTTAAGTTTGCTGAGAACAATTTGCTCCTAGAAATCTGAAAAATTGAACACAGTCAGTAGATTACTCTTTGTAATACAAACCGAAATGTCCTTGACTTGGTTATGAGAAAACCTCTGACAAAAATTCAGTAAAACATTTCAAACTTGGGAGAAAAAAAAATTATTACTTTTCAAGTATCCTGTAGTAAGGCTGTTTTCATTGAAAAAGTATAAGTACAACCTAATTTCATTTAAAAACAAATATGAAGCATTTGGCAAAATTAAAAGTTTACTGCCAAGCATGCTATATACAATCTATTAAACCACATAATGAAAAATTTCATAGCATTTAAAAAAAATGTGTTGGTGGCCAGGGTTTCTTCTAGGTTGAAAAGACCAGCTATAAACAGATTGTAATTTGTATATTGATTAAATAAACTTTCAAAGGGATCAAAAAGAGCAAATGAAAGAAAAATGAATGTTGGTTCCCATGGGAGTTAAATTCTGCATCAAATATTAGTTGAGCCCTTCCCTAACACTATTTCATTTAAGCACCATCACAATGTTAACTGGTAGAGAAACTGAGACTTAGAGGTGAGAAATTTGTGCGATACAAGGTCACATGAAGACACAGAGCCAAGAATCAATCATAAATTGGTTTATCTAACTTCAAGTCTATGCTTGAACCTCTGTGCTATGCTTCCTCTAGAGCAGAAGCTTTCTTTTTAGAAGAACCAATCACTATTGAAGTGAAGCTTATTTCCATTTATATTTTTCTGGTTTGGACTATAAGTTCCTTATCAACAGAGCCCATGTTTCTTATATAACTTTGCTTTCTCAATTCCTAGTACAGTAGCAGTATCAATAAATTGTTACTAGGGGAGCAGATGTGGCTCAAGCAGTTGAGCCCCTGCTTCCCACATGGGAGGTCCCAAGTTTGGTTCCCGGTGCCTCCTAAAAACAAATAACAAGCAAACAAATGAAAAAACCAACTCAGGGGAGCCAATGTGGCTCAGTGGTTGAGGGCTGGCTTCCCACATATGAGGTCCTGGGTTCAATCCTGGCCTCAGTATCTCAAATAAATAAATAAATAAATAAATAAATAAATAAATAAATAAATAAAATTTTAAAAGTTAAAAAAAAAAAAAGGTTACAAAATGAATAAGGGATATTAACAAATGTGGTGGGACACATTTATTCTAACTAGGTCTAACTTGGAAAAAGGACCATATTTTTAACAAATAGGTTTTAAATAAGTACGTAAACCATTCAATGGTCACTTTTTTGATGGTCCTTTTGAAATGACTGGACATATATTAATCTGAGTAACAACTATAAAAAAAGAACTGTGACCACCATATGATGATTATTTGAGAAATACAGCTTTCTTTTGAATCAATTCATGAAAACAGAAACACTCTACAAATGCTACCCATATTTCTAGAAAAACTAAATACATAGCTTTCAATTTAGAACTATAACTTTTTCTGATCTACTGCTTTTGAAAAGATTATGAGACAAAACACAAAGAAAGACAAACATCATAAAATAAATTTTATACAGGATTAGTAGATCTGTTTACATATACAAAACAGAAAGGACCTCATTACAGTTAGATTTCACATAAATTACACAGATTTTAAAACTACTATTCAAATTCATTTAAAGTCCCTTTTAAAAATTTCATTTTGAAGGCACAGTGCATGAAATAAACCAAAGACTGACACACTTGAGATGAACGGGTGTTGGATACCTCATATAAATAGCTATTGATTGTTCTGGAGCTGGGGAATGCCACTCTGAAAAAATGGAGAGGTGAAAAGTTAATTTTTAATCTGAGCATAAAAAAATACCATTATGTCATACCTCCAGAACATCTGCAGCATGGCCAGCATAGAATGTAGCTTGTACACTCACATTATGCCATTTACAAAAATCATAATCACACATATTTACATAATTTATATTCAATTGCCTCAAAATTGTAACCTATCTTCAAATTTCATAATATGTTCTGCTAACTCAAAATCAGCCAGGACAATATTTTGAAAGTCAAGTGGAATATTTGTTCATTATTGCTAAAAATAGGAAAAATGGGTGTTGGGTGAGATTTCTTCATGAACTGGAAATCCAAGTTCAGTTGGTATTAATCAAAGACCCTAATCATTCCACAGTAATCTGCTTTAATCAAAACAAATCAGAAACCCAAAGAGTTATCAAAAGATTGCTAGACAGAAAATCATAGTGAATTTTTCAGTAATAAAAATAAAACACAGGTATAGGGGAAATGCTGGGTTGCTTCTATTAAAAACAATTCCACTAGAGAACTAAAACATAGGGTACTATTATAGCATTCATAGCCAAGAAGCTTTTAATACAGGAGGGATAAAACCTGGTACATTTCTGGCAAGAGAAGATAAATTTATTTAATGCTGATAAATTTATTTAATGGAAATGGAGGAGCAGGTCGTGAATACTGAGTAACCTCATGTTGCTCAGGAACACAATAAGCTCAGGCATAAGCACTACCTTTTATTTATTTGTCAACTCATAATTAGCTTTGAAGTTCAATATTTATTAATTTAGCAAATCTTATTCAGGTCAAAGTCATCAAAAATTAACCAACCACACTCAGCCAAATGTACATAAGAGGCCAAATATAATGTTTCCTTTCTGAGGGATGACAAAATCCCAAGGCAAATTCCCTTCAATGAGAATTGCAAGCATTCCTCAACTGGATAGGATCCCACTTACTATTCAAGCATTCAGCAAAATACATCAAAACCAGAGTTTTCCTTTTGAAATTACTTGGGCTCATCTCACTGAACTACATAATCAATACAAGCACATTTACAGAGGCAATTACTTTGACCATTACCTACTCACTTTGCTTTTATTCAGGAGCTGGGACAGAACAGGGCTTACAAACTGATCACCAGGACAAAACTCATGCCTTGTGAGAAAAGAAAGGCACAATTCAGATTTGAGCAAATTTCTTAATACTGTGATACTTACTTTCCTCCATGACTCCAAGGAAACAAAGCCTCAAGGAAAAACACTGAAGAAATGCATTCCTCATCCCATATGGCTTCGTACTTAGGCCATTAATGTGGTCTAATCTAAGTACATTAGATCCACAAATAAAAGACAAAGCAGGGCTGAGAACACAGTCTTAGTAGTCATGGATCCCGCACATTCATGTTAACAGATAACACAGGCTAAGAAGACCTTGTTTTCTAGCACAATACATTATTTAGAAATTCATTAAATATCAAGAATTATAGCAGAATTTGGTTTTCCTTTCAGGAAAAATTTCTAAGGAATAAATATTTGTATGTTCATTTCTAAACAAATTTTATACATGCTTAAAAGGCAAGGCCTCCAGCCACTGAGATATAGATAGAGTAGAAGACAATTCAAGAATGTAGTAAATTTAAAAGACATTCCTTAGTAATGACAACTGCTAATAAAGGCTGTCACAACAACTGTTTCATTTCTAGCTATAATGTTCCAAGCAGAGACAGCCATTCTTAGGTCCCTTGTTCATTTGCACTCTTAAAAATAAAGCTGAAAAAGAGCACTAACACCATACTACCCCCTTAAAGAAAATAAAGTATTATTAGAAGAAATGAAATCATGCATATTTCATAATTATTAGTGCCCATAAAATCTGTTATATATATGTGGTGGGGTGAGAGTAGGGTGGCAAAGGCTCAGAATTTAGAGTTGTTAATACCAGGATTAACATCAGAATGGCTTAGCCCCGAACCACCCAAATTTATCAGCTACTCACTAATAAATGTCATGACATCATTACTTCTGCTAAACCAAATCTCTTTGTATAAGTCACTTTGGATGCATTCCACACAAAACTTTATGAATGACCTAAGCATGTGTAAATCACTCCACTTGAAGACTTTGAGATGACTGATACATTAATGGATGTAGAATAAAATTTGAAAAGATGAGAGCAAGTTTTTAGATCTCCGAATTTAGTACAAGTTTAAGCTGCAACTTGGCCATTAAGAAATTCAAAGGTATTAAACCATTAGATCACTGGTTAAGACTCATACTTACAAAAAGCATCATTTTTCATTTAATAGCATGATTCAAAAGACACAATCAAATGCAAATCTTTCAGGCATTTGCAATAACCTGATTGGCAGTGAAGATGACACTTTCATACCGGTCTTACACCACACGGCAGTCCATAATTTACTTTTTTTTTTTTAATGGAGGGATGCATATTTAAATGTTTTCAAGTGAACTTTTAACAAAATTGGTCGATCAAAAAAACACCGTCACACAAAACATTAGGACAAAGAACCCAATCACTTGCGGAGGTCTGTGTGAATAAGACTAGCCAAGCTATTTCACTAATAGTATGCTATTCCAGGGCAAGGGCTTGGGCTAGAGCATGATGTGTAGATATTTTTTGTTCAGTTATAGGTTAAGAATGTGCAAGTAGGTCTCTTCTATCCTTCCAGATGTTTTCAGTAGAAATCAGATCGTATATATTGCTGGATCATCTGAACACCATATAACGTAGAAAAATGTTCAAATTTAGGAAATATTAAAGAATCAGGCATTCCAAGAATAAAATAGTGCCTCACAGATAAAAGCAGCAGCACCTGTGGGTTTTTTACCGAGTTAAGATAGGCAACATGAGTTTTAACTGTTGCTAGATCTCCCTCTCAGAGCAATTCTAATGGACATTTAGATCTTTCACAACAAAGTCAACAAGTTCTCCCTTAAAATGGGGAGATTTAGAACTTGGCTAAACTTTCAAGAGAGGTAGTGAAATCCTGCATAGAGCACAGCACACCAGTTCTGATCTAGCCATGGAACAGGTAGAAAGATGAATGCAGAAGCCCATTTATTCATTTCCTAATGTCACATGTGTTTTAAAATCAATTCAATTTCCATTAAATCTGAATAATAAGAGAAACCCAGCTATTTAATAACTAGAGAAAAGTACTCTTCAGTAAGTTGTGAGAACCTCAAGTTTTTAAAGCTTTATGTCAGATTCTGACTGCTGTCCCTGCCTTAATGTTCTGGATTCTTTTGGCCATTTAAAATAAAGGGAAAAAAAAAAAAAGCTAAAGCCACTAGTAAACACCTGATGTGCAAAATACAACATCCACTAGTTGGCTTTATGCAGTTATTATACAAGCTCCAAACAGCTCATCTTAAAAAGAAAAACAAAGTGGTTGCCCCATCTCGCTGCATAAATAGAAATCAGATTTTTTTTTTAAGGTAAGAGTACTTTAAGGAAGGGAAGTTCAAAACTGCCAACCAAATTCATAGAGAATACAAACTTAGCAAGTTAACTTCCCAAAGCTCTTTGAAGAAGCAAGATAGTCTCTCTTCTTAACGCAGTGTTTCCCAAGAAGAACTGTAATTTTGCTTGGTACTTATGCTGTGAGTTATGCAAAGTTGTGTGTTTCAATGTTTGCTAGAATATAGCGTTTCCTCCTCAGTGTCTGTTTCATCCTGGAACTCATGGCTTAGGAGTGATTTCTTTGAGCCTGTTGACATCATGCGGATTTCATCTTCATATTCCTCATGATGCTGCCTGAGCCGATGAAAGCCATCCTTGTGTCTGTTAGACTTGATGGAGCAGATGCACCAAATAATGCAAGCTGTTAGGATCAATGCTGACATGGTGGCCCCTGTCAGACAAAAATCAACATGTGAGTGGTGTTCCACTTTAATGACATAAGTAGGGAGCTACTTACAATGGTACATTTTATAAGATACTCATCATTTATTTTATTTTTATTTCATGAACTTAAAAACCTTTTGTTATTACAGAAGCAGTACAGGTATAGTATAAAATTAGAAAATACAGATAAACAAAAATACCAAAAATCCAAACCCCCAATTCCCATATCATCACATTTCCATTACCCAGAGATCACTTTTAATAACCCTAGTGCATATTTTTCACTTGCATTAAGCTTGTATTTTTTTTTTCTTTTACCACTATGAAATTACACAGTACCCACTGTTCTGAAACCTGCTTTTTTCAATCAATGACCTCTACTTTTCCTTTCCAGTAAATTTTCATCTCATGCAAAACCTCTCATTTATTTTAAATATTTGTACATAAGGTTAACTATCAAAGCAAGAGTTTTAGAATCATAATAAAACTAAGTTCACAACAGCTAATGGGTAGCAGAACCAGATTTAAATCACGGGTGAATTCTAGCTCCTGTGTTTTCAACTCCTAAGCTTTTTACACTTCATCTAGTTCACACTGAGAACACTTTAAACACTCCAAAACAGGCTCCAGGATTTAATCTTTTTTCCAATATACTAAAGACCTCTCCTATATATACCATTTAATAAAATTTGGGTTATTTTGCCTCAAGACCAAATTGCACTTAGAAATGGACCAAGATTCTTTGTGTCAAATAGATGCAGTACAGCAGAGTTTTTATTATTTTAGCACACCTTTTTCCCTCTTAACCTTTTAGTACTTCAAGCAATGGCACAAATTAGCTGTGGAGAAAACAAATATTTTCTCTTTCTCGGATCTTGGAAAAAGAGTCTTAATATAAATCAAGTAACTTGTGACCTTAATATAAAACAAATCATTCATTTATTCAACTGCTATTCATTTACATGCACTACATGCCAACCATGGTCCTAGGTTCTGGGGTTATAAACTCCCTGCTCTCTCAGAGCTTATGTTTTAGTGGGAGAGAGTGAATATAGAAAAATAAATGGATAAATACATAATATAATGTCAGGTAATGATAAGTGCTATAATGGAAAGAAGCAGACTGGAGATAGTGACATGGAAACTATTTTAGCTAGGGTGATCAGGGAAGTCCTCTCTCTGAAGGTGACATTTGATTACAGACCTGAAAAACTGAGGAGGGTAGGGGGAATTGCAAGCCATGAGAATATATGGGAGACCAGTGTTCCAGAAAACCATGCTTAGATAAGGAGACATTAGAAGAAAAGTGATTAGCTTCAGGTGACTATGAAGGCGATCCACCCTCAAACTGAAATGTCTAGATTGGTTTAACTACTAAATATTAAAATTTCTTTACCTGATACAGTTACTACAAGCTCCCTTGGCAAACCAAATATCCGGTTATCTGTGTCAAAGACTATCACCACAGAACTAGCTGCATCATGATGCACAAAGACCTAGAAGGATAAAGTGTCAGAATTATGAAAAAATTTACTTAAGGTATACTATACCACCGCTATGTTCCCAGGGCCTTAATAGCAAACCAAGGAGTCAATTCATTATCATCTGAAGTACACAAAATGCCATAAAAGTTTCCTTTTGTTGCTAAAGGATAGAAAGATAACCATATATCATCATCAAGAGGTGATCACACTTTTTATTTCTTTATTTACCTTCATTCTTTCTAAGAAGAGTTTCAAAATAAAACACAAGTACTATTAAAAATAAGAATTTACACAATACTACTTGAGTTCTTACCTGTGAATGTTGTTGCTGGTATCCATCGGCAATGGCATTGATGTTGTGGAAACCTGGGGCTAACAGTACATGGAAATAGCCTCCCTCCTTGGTGAGTACTTTTATTCCGTCATTAAGTACAATAACTGCCTTAGAGACTGGTTTTCCACTCTTATCTTTAACAAATCCATGAACTCCCTTGTGAACCTGAAAAAAATGTTTAAAATATAAATGTATGGTTACAATGCCAGATATTCTAGAGTTAATAGTTGAAGTGTATCCAAAAAAAAAAAAAAAGGAAATAAAAAGAAAAAAGAAACATAAGACTGGTTTTTTCTTCCCCACTGACTCTGACCTTGTTTAGCTATGTATTCACTGCTTCAGAGTCTTTGAGAGGGAGATGAGAGAAAAGAGAACTTTGATATAATTTAAAAATGTCAGAAGCCATATCTTCTGACGCCTTTAGTGATTTCCTTTCAACTGCTGCCTCCAGTAACTTTGTGTGATACTCAAATTACAGAACTTGCAACATATTGCAAGGTCAAATTATCTAAATTACAGCAGATTCCAGATAAATCAGGGTTTCTTAACCTTTTTTGTTCCGTGGACCCCTCTGCTAGTCAGGTGAAAACCATGGACCCCTTCCCTTCTCAGAATGTATTGGCAGATAGTTTTATGACACTCAACATCAGCATGTCTTTAAATTTTAGGATTATTCAAAATTATGTTTCATAACTTTCCCATAATTTCAACACCTGATAAACTAAAACGGATCAACAACTGTTCAAATGGTCATTTTTAGCGAATATTTAGAAATTCAAGTTTTCCCACAGCATCATAAAACCTTCTCTGCCATCCTTACCAACCTTTTGCAGGCAGTTATCCACTGCACTCAGAACATGCTACATCAAAATAAAAATCATACTAAGTCCACACTATACTGTGTATTATTTAATAAATATATCATATCTGCACCAATACATCCCAAGAATGACATTTTTTTGAATTTTCAAATCAAGCTCACAGACCCCCTGAAATCTTTGCACTTGGGGGTCCGTGGACCCCTGGTTAAGAACTCTCGAGATAAATAAACTCATAGTATTTATATTTAGGCAATAAAAATGAATAAAACTCTCTTGTTTATATAAATTTAAAATAAATAATATATATTTTTGGTAAAAGATTAAGAAGATATTTTGATAAAGGTTTTCATTGAATATGTTTCTCAGAGTTAGCTTCTAGTTAGAAGGGAAAGACTCACCTCCACTAACATGCTAAGAAGAGATTTTTTATTTTCTGCCCACAAGGAAGGAAGTTGTGCTGCACTAGGAAAGTAGCAGCAGCTTGTGTATACTGTGATTTCTGGACAGTGGCCATAAGTGACACTAAAATCCTGGAATATAAAATTCAAAAACAAATGTAGGAAAATTAATAAGCAAAAGTAAGAATGAGCCTTTTTAACAGAATAAATGGAATAAAAAAGAAAACGTGGGTGAAGTAAACAAAGAATCTATAAAGCATTTTATATCAAATATAAACAAACCATTTTGTATTATAGTTAATAGGAAACATGACAGCACCTAACAGATGGTGATTCTCTTGAGCACAGGGACTATGTCTAAATCATCTTTATATCTCCAGTGCTTTTCACAGTGCCTGGCAGATAGCAGGGGTTCATTATGGTTTGTGAATAAACGAATGAATGAGTAAGTATATGCAGAAGGCCTGCTTCCCTCTAAACCCTGGAACCTCACTGCTGTTCCTGGAGCTCTGGAGGTAGAAGCACAAACACTTGCCCTCTGATACCCTCAACCTGGAGCCTGCTGGTGACAATAGCCACTGCATGCACTGTAGCATTTAACCAGGCACAGGAACCACCTGTGTGGGCAGGTTCAAAAACCTAACTTAGCACCTTTCCCCCCAAACCCATTCTTTTTCCTAATTCAGTTAGTGGCATTTTTTCACACAGACTTGAAATCTCATCTTTTATTTCTGAATCTCACTATCATCCCAGAATTTGCCAAATCCTGTCAATTCTACCTCTAGAATATCTTTAAAATTTCATCCCTTCACTCCACTCCATTGCTACTACCTAGTGCAGGCCCTCAGTACTTCATGTCTAGACTATTCCAAATCAGTCTCCCTGCACCACAGTCTTTCTTTCCTCCAATCTTTCTTAACCCACTGTTAAGAGATTAATTTTCCCATAGCATAGCTCAGATCATGTCACTACATCTCTGCTCAAAAACCTACAGTGGCTTCCCATTCCTTACTCAAACAAAGCATTCAAAGCCCCAAACTCTCTTTCCATCCTTATCTTTCACTGCTGTCCATTATATCCTGCATTCTAACTTAACTAGACTGCTTATTGATCTCTGCTCATACTATTTTCTCTTTTTGGAGTATCCTGCCTCACCATCTCTGCATCCCAAATGTCATCTCTATTAGGAAGAGATTACATTTCTGACCAGATGTAACCTTTCCTGTTTTTGATTTCTCATGGTACATTGAGAGTTGCTCTCTTTTAAATCAAATCAATTAATTCTGCAATATAGTTATTTGTGCAATGGACCAGGGAATACATTTTTATCACTATATCCTATATAGCACAGTGCTCACACATAGTAAATTCTCAATAAAGAAGGAAAGGTGGGAAGGCAGACAGAAATGGAAATGAAGAACATTTTCTGGTTACATAGTAGGAATGACTTACTAACCACCCATCTGCTAATAACTCCTGATTAATTTGAAGTAGATGGAAAACTCATTAAAATGCTGTTAATTTAAGGGCTATATTTGTCAAGAAAACCATGAAGCAGATGCTATATCAGAACAGTCACCTATTCTTTCATTCATGGGCAATATTCATAATTCCATTCTCACTGTACTCTATAAAGCATACCTTCATGCTGCCCAGGTGACTGTGCCATTCTGCTCCACGCATCACTCCTCCTGGAATATTTTCATCTATGAAAGCATTAAGTGATACAGGATCAACAAGACAGTAAGATAAGAAACTCCCTGCCCCTATCCCCACCCCTTCCGAAACAACAACAAAGGGTAGGGAAATACCTACCTGATTTATTTGGGCAACTGGGCTGACCCATGTGCATCGATGGATGATTATTTGCATAAAGAGATGCCAAATGTTTTAGAGTCTCTTTGTTTTCCACTACAAAAAGAAATTTTCAGAAATTAGTGGAGATTTTTCTCTAAGTTCAACCTCATGGCTAAGAAAGTCATCTTCTTCTCCTAGTAAATTTTGCATTCCACTGCAGTTTATTGAGAAATTAACACAATTAACCACATTGTTTATTTTTATTTTTATTTTTTAGCTCAGGATAATCAGTCTAAGAAATATATTCCTTATATGCAAAGGCACTAATGGTGAGTTTATTTAACAGGCTACCACACCAAAAATCAAAACTTGTTTTGGTATTTTTTATTTCATTTTGGGGCAACTGTGGTCTGGTAACAATATTCTTTGTAAACTGTATTAATATCAACACAAATTATCTCCATGTACAATAGCCCCAAAGAGATTCAACAAACAATTGTTTGATTCATCATAAGGTTCAGTAAATCAAGATTTAGAGAAGGGGAGGGTGACTCTGTATAGTTCATATTTAGTTACATATGAGTTTCTTGAGGGCAGGTATTGTCTTTACTCACTTTTGTATTCCCAATGTCTGTGGACATAATAATTGCTCAATAAATGTTTGTAGACTAACCTGAACAGATGTGATAAGATAGCTAGACTCAACAAAGGTAGGCCATCCATAGATCTGACCTTTCTCAAGTAACTGAATTCTGTTCATATATGTATAATCTTCTTAGGTTGGGTTATTTGCTCACGCAGTGTGCTCAAATGCTCACCATTTTAAAAATTTATAAGGAACATTACTAACTGGAATTACTTATCTAAGCTTAAATAGTACATATGTGAAGTGACATTTACATACCTGTCTGTACTGGTTTGTCATATGGATATGTGACCAGCACAGAACCACCATCTAAAGCAACTGAAAGACTGAAGTCCTGTTTTAGAATCAAATTTTCAATGATAGCTTTAGTCTCAGGCTGAGAGGCATTATCTAAAAAATAGAGAAGTCAAATATAAAACATCAAAAAAAATTTAGTATGAGTAGCTAAGAAACTATTCTCAGACAGAATCAAAATGCTAACTTACAAAACATGTAGATAAAAACTTAATTTCTCCATAAGCCACAATCTCAAGCAAGCAAGCAAGCAAGCAAGGTACATTCTAGAAGTTTGATTATTCTGAGTTTTAAATCAAGATTAATGTGTATATGATAATGACTCTAAGCAAGCTTAAGAAAATTCTTACTGGAAAAAAAGGGGATGGACACATCCTCCTTTAAAAGATAATTTAGAAAATATATAACCTATTTTTTAAAGAAAATAAGATTGTCAGAAAGCAGGGTGTTTTCTGCAACAATGTTTGTAAGAGAAAAATCTAGACACAGACTAAATGCCCATCAGTAAGGAAATTAAAATGCCATTAATAAAAATGTTAGAGATTTATCAGTACTGAAATGGAAAGATGTCAATGATATATTCAGTGAAAAAAAACTGCAGAATGATATGTATCATTGATGATCCAATTTCTGTAAAGAAATGAGTTTGTCCAAATCAACATATGTACTTATTGTATATGCCTGCATGTGTGTGCATATATACATATATGGAAAGGTAAAAAGAATGAAAACACATTTTGATACTAACAGTGATGGAAGACTCCAGTAGAATTGATTCAATTTCATAGAAAGAACTTGAATTACTTTCATAAATGAAAAAAGGAGAAAAATTTAAAAAGTTTTCTGGATGTTTGTATTCATTTATATCTCACATATATACCCTAGAAAAGAAAGTACCCCCATTATTCATCTACAAAATAGGATCAACCAATCTCCTAGCAAAGAGAAATAAAATTATTTGCAAAGTGCTTTGATATAAGCCTAAAAATTAGTCTCACTTGTGAAGTCTGTATCCAAGTCTTTGCCATGAGCATTTGTTTGTCCTATTTTTGAGGTACAGTCTTTTTCTTGTGCTCTCTCTCTCCCATCTGGATTTAGAGAAGGGACAATCACAATTCTAGTCCTGTCAATCAACTAAAAGAGAAACAGAAATTATAGTATAGAATCAACAGACACCCTCCCATGCCTCAAACAGAAAGTGTTTATTGTTTGTTTTAAACAGATTTAAAATGCAGAATGAAAAGTCTCTCTTGCTCCAAATAATTTAAAAACAAAAAACTATTGCACAACCCATGTTCCCAGACACCTCTTGGTAACTCAGAACAGGTGTCACCTAACTATTATCCAAAGCCCTAATCCAGCCTGCCACCTGCTCTTACATATAAAGTTTTATTGGCACATGGTCATGCCCATTCATTTACATATGACTGCTCATCTGCTACAACAGCAGAGTAGAGTAGTTACAACACAGACTGCCCCATAAAGCTTAAAATATATATTAACTGGCCTTTTAAAGAAAAGGTTTGCTGACCACTGGCTTAGAACAATAACAATTTTGAGACCAAATTTTCTAGATTAAAAACTAGAATGCAGTTTTGATAATTTGACAAATATCAATTTATGTCTAGAAACAATGAAACAGAAGAACTGAAATCAGCATGTCAAAAAGACAAAACAAAACTGAAGTGGGATATTTGTCTTACCCATAATAATTTCTCCTACAGATGAAGAGGCATTAATATCTACACATGTGGCATGAACTAATTTTTTTTTCTTTTTTAAAAATCAGTTTTATTGCTACATATTCATAAAGCATACAATCCATCCAAAGTTTACAATAAATGATATTTGTATAGTCACAGTTGTGCATTCATCACTTCAGTCAATATTAAAGCATTTTCATTACTCCAATAATAGTAATAAACAAAAAACAAATTAAAAAACTCTACCCCTTAAAAATCACTCTCAATCTCTCTATCCTTCCCCTACTGTACACAGCTGCTATTCTGTTTCTATCTTTCTAATTTATTTGTATTTTTGTTTTGTATAGATGTAGTCAAACCACATATAGTACTTTTTTGTCTAGTTTCTAAAAGATTCTTTTTATTGAGGTATAATTTACATTCAATAAATGTATGAATCTTAGATATTCAATTGGAAGAGTTTTGAGAATTTTATACAACCACTACCCAAAACAAGATACAGAACATTTTCATCACTCTAAAACCATACTGTATGATTTTATGTGTGTGCATCTGGCTTTTTTCACTCAACATATTTTTGAGATTCATCCATGTTTTTGCATTTATCAATAGTACCATTTTTTTTTTTACTGCCAAGTAGTACTCCATTACATAACTATACCACAATTCTGTTGGTGGACATTTAGATTGCTTTTTATAGTGGGGGTATTATGCTATGAACATTCTTGTGAATGTCTTTGTGTGGATGTATGTTTTCATTGCTCTTGGGTAAAAACCTAGGAGTGGAACTGTTCGGTATATGCTTTTTATTATGAGAAACTGCCAAACCATTCTCCAAAGGTGTTAAGCCACTTTGAATTTCCACTATCAACATTGCTCTGTATCCTTAAAAGAAGTTTGTTTTACAACAAAACCAAACTATGGGGGAGCTGAGCCTTGAGACCAAGAGCTAAAGCTGGGAAACTAAAAGAATGCAGATCACAGGGGCACTGCTCATTCCTTTGGTTCTGATCCACTGAGATACTAGGGATATACATAGGCCCGTGTCTGTCTCATTCCTGAGTAGGCCAGATCTGAGTATTAAATGTTGTTAATAACCATCTGAACACCTGCCTTCAGCATCTCCCAGCTCCAGGTGGCCAGACCAGATGAACTAATATACTTCTTTCTACATTTAAAAAATAATATTAAATCAGAATAAGCAATCCACTGGCTTATTTATTCTATTTTAAATATTATAGTATTATAAATTATTTTTTATAAATGCTTGAGTTTCACTACAGGCCTAGTGAATCAGAATTTCTGGTGACGGGGTTTTGGCATGTGTATTTTTTCTTAAGATAGATCACTTCAGATTGCCATTTGTTTTGAGCTAAGCCCAATTAGACCAGTGAGGCAAATTCTAATAAATTAGTAGTTTAAAGATACCTGGTAGGTGATTTTCCCAGGATAAACAGTGTCTTATGGTTGAGATCAGTATATCGCAATTTTGGTCAAACATGAGAGTAATCTAGGGAGCTTTTAAAGGACTACTGCTGCTTCAGGGACTTGGTCTCAGTCATCAGTATTTTTAAAAGCTTCCCCGGTATTTCTAATGTGCAGCCAGGGTTGAAAACCACAGTCCTACATACTTTTCCTATTAGAAGAACAAAAAATGTCTTTGAGACACTACTTGCAATTCACATGAAGAAGTCAGTGGCATGAGCTTTACTGAAGATGGCAAAGTAGTTTTTGATAAAGTCTGATTTAAGTTCATCTCACCTAATCCCACAGGTCCCTTCTGGTCCTATTATGACATCATTTTTTTTCCAAATTTCTTTGGGGGAGGCAATGTGGGCTTTAGAATACGACACATGGGTTTAAATTCCAGTTTTACCATTCACTAGCCGTGTGACCTCCTATAAGTTATCAAATTTCTATGCCTTAGTTTTACTTCTATGAAATGGAGATAATCACAAATACAGGGTTGAGGATTCCTTGATGATGTATGTAAAGTACCTGGTATAGCACCTGGCACACAGTTGGTATTCAACAAATATTAGTTCTCTTTCCCTTTCCTAAGTTCACTATAGACAGTGCCAGCTAGTGAGTGTTCCAATTCTTTCCTCTCCTTCTCTGAGACACCACAGAATAGGTTGCTTAATCAAACATGACTAAACCTCTGGATCAAAGTTAATCTCTTAGCAGCCAAGATTCCCAATAATTTTGTATTTATTACATGAGAAGAAAAATCTATATGTCTTTCACTACTAGTATCCTAATTTTAGGTAACTGGGGATGAAAGTCCCTAAAGTTAGAATGCACAGAACTGTGAGTAGAGGTTGGAAGGGTAACTTGGTTATTATATAAAGGAGTAGAGGACTGAATGCAAAACTTTAGTATTTTTTCCTCTATGCATCTTAACATATAAAAAATATATATAATAGAAAGGCACTATTAACAATGATTATATACAAGGATGGTCCATATTTAAAGGGTAAAGTTTATAATGCACTATATTTGCCTTTGTGTGAAATTTAACAAGAAAGTAGAATATTTTAAAAGGTGCCTTGTTATCAATGTATCACTGAGCTGTTTACATTTAAAGCATGTCAAAACAGGCTGTTCTCTTACTTGGGTAACAGTTGGGTTCTTTTTGTAATTCAGACAGAGAAATTCTGCCAGAGCCAAAAGCAGTTCAGTTCCAACTGGAGCATTTCCGTGGATTCCAGCAACAAAACGAATCTTTGGTTCTTCAGGCTCAGATACATTGGGCTTATTGGAGATTTCAAGGGACCAAATGTGACGATATTCAGCACTCTGTCCCAAACTTACAAAAACAAGAAGCAAAAAGTCAGCGTTATGTTGATGTTAACTTATGGAATTTAAAAAAAGAAATGAAAATAAAACAGAAGTCAGAAAGCTTTTTAAAGAATCATTGTGTCAGATAACCTTTAAAAAATTAGTTTTCCTTGACCAAAGAAAGTAGAATATGAATATGAAGTAAGATACTACCATATTTAGGGAAGATTATGATTTAGTTCAGCATTCTTTCAAGTTTGTTCTCATACCATCTTCACAGTATTTGCCCCATCTTCTATAATCTGTATCACTATTTAGTTAATACATTTCTTTAATATTAACTCAAATTCTTATTACAGAAGTACTAAAAATACCAAATAAAGAAAACCTCACTTTTTAAACCTAAATTTATATAAATAAGACACTTCATACTTTATTATAATTCAGTATCACAGCAAAAATAATGCAATGAAAACAAAACAATGGTTGAAACTCTGCTTGCAAAGAGTGCTACGGTTAAGGCCTGCTTTCTTTGATATACAAGAATTAGAGAAAGTATAAGGTTAAATAATGTTCGTTAGAGCATGCCATAGAGAACAATAAGCTCAGGGTAAAATGTACAGCAAAGGCCTGTGACAAACAATAGAAATTGGGAGCAGATATGGCTCAAGTGGTTGAGCTCTCGTCTCCCACATGGGAGGTCCTGGGTTTGGTTTCTGATGCTTCCTGAAAAAACAAAACGAACAACAAGCAAAATAAATGGGAAAAAAACAAACAACCCCCCCCAAAAAAAAAAACTACTTAAGGAAGTCAATGTGGCTCAGTGGTTGAGCACTGGCTTCCCACATATGAGGTCCCGGGTTCAATCCCTGGCCTCCGGGACCTAAAACAAAACAAAACAAAACAAAAAAAACAATAGAGACCACTAAATCATGGACATAATTTTGGAGGAACTGTAATGAGACCTAAAGAGGACTTAAAATGAAATAGTGAAAGTGAGGCAGAGAAGCCCAGAAAGTAAAGGTAAAGGCTGGCTCAAGGGAAGTGGCTGTGGCTCAATCAGTAGGGCTCCCGTTTACCATATGGGAGGCCCCGGGTTCGGTTCCCGGGGCCTCCTGGTGAAGGCAAGCCCGCCCGCACGGCGTGGTTAGCTGACCCAGCGAGCACAAGCAGCAAGTGGGGGATAAATGAATAAATAAAATAAAATCTTTAAAAAAAAAAAAAAGGCTGGCTCAGCCATTGGTTTTACATAAGCCAGTACAGCGTATTTTCCCTGGGATCCTCAGTCACAGATGTCCCTAAAGCTGTGAACAGAGACTGTGAAAGAGACTTCAGTACAGGAAATGAGGGCAACCAGGCTTCACTTTCTAATATGATAAAAGAAAGTAACACATGATCCCTGATAGGTTTACTCATACTTCTTTCCAAATTCCTCCCTCACCCCCAGCAAAACAAAACAAACATATATAACTTTTAGCTGGAACACAAATCTGCAGCTCAGAAGTGGAAAGGGTTTTGAAATCAGTCAAAGTAATCATTAAGAAGAGTAACTTTACATTCCTGGAGGCACAGGTTATACATTGCTAACCTAGGAAGTATTTCTTCTGCGACGTTCATCATAAAAGGTCGCAAGATTCATTGTTAGAAAGATCTCCAAGCAAATGTTTGTTGCAAAATAAGTAAACTCCAACTCTCTATGAATTCAGCCCTCAAATATTGCTAAATAAACGACAAGAAACAGTCAACGTGGCTAAAACTGAATGTACTCTCTTAAAAAAAAAAAAAAAGGTAGTGAGAAGATGGCACTTACTTGGTAAGATTTGTAATATGTGGATAGTTCATTACAAGTCCTCTCAGGAACTCTGATAAGTCTTTGTATGAATGGTACCGATAAAGAGCCAGATTTGAGGAAGAGCGTACCATGAGGGCTTCCAAACCGTTCTCAGCTGAAAGGTCTTTAATTAAAGTTTCAAACTCTTTAGTAGTTGGATCACTGATGTCATCAGTGTTGATGCTATCCCCCTTTCCTATCTTTGATTCACTGTTTGAATCTGTTGAAGATCGAACAAGTGTGAAGTTGACCTGAACGGCACCTTCACTCTTTATGGTCACATTCTTGGTAACTGGATTATACCTATAATAAAGGAGACAAATCAGAGCCACACTTCTCCAGCTGAAGTGCCCAAGCCTTGGGAAAATAGAGATATGTGGAGGGTATGTAAATCCCCAGGATAAACATTATGCATCTTCCTAAAGAGTCAGATATTTTTAAACATTAATAAAAGAACAGATGCATGGGAGACTGTAAAATATTAATGAGTTTCTGAGATTAAACATTACTTCAAAAGAAATTTTGTGCTTGCAATGGACAATCCCATGTCTCCTGGATGGAATTGGTCCCATGTCTCCTGGATGGAATCCCATGTCTCCTGGATGGAATTTGTCAGCCATCAGGGCATGTTAGTGGAAAAGTTTTAAGAAGTACTAACTTAGGACATTTTCTAGCAAACACATCCTTCTTGCCACATTTCTCAGATAGCTTGCTGCTTTAGTTTATTCAATACTATGCCAAAATTGAAGAAAAACAAAAAATACCTCATTACTCATTAGTGTGAGATTCTAACTCATCCATTTATGGACCAATACAAAAAAAGTAACAGTAGCTATAAATGTTTTTATGTACTTACCCTTACTTCAATGCGTATTTAAAATAACTCTTCAGAAACAAGATGGCTAATAGGGGGAAGGAGAAAATATCCTTTGATAACTTCTACACTTATCAAAACATAAAAGATAAGATGATAAAAATATGAGAAGAGAATAAAAACGATGTTTCAGACTAAGCAGTCAGGTTCTAAGCTATTAAAAAGGAGGAGAAAAGATAAAGAAAAATTCTTTTTCAGATAAAAAGTAGTAAGTTCATTCTCTCTTTTTCAATAAATATCTCTTTAAAAGAAAACCTGTAAAAAAGATGAAGGCAGGCCTACTATAAGAAGTAAATTTCACAGAAGCAATAAGGCAATTGCACAACAGTAAAAAATGAGTGTCTGCAAAAGAGCTTTGAAAGGCTTTAAAAGGGGGTTGGATGTGGCTCAACGGGTTGGGCGTCCGTCTCCCATATGGAGGGACCCAGGTTCGTTCCCCGGGACCTCCCGGTAAAAAAAATAAATAAATAAAAATAAATAAATAAATAAAAATAAATAAATAAATAAAAGGCTTTAAAAGGGTACAAATGTAAGGCGGTGGTATTAGATAACATAACTAGAAGTGTGTAGCAGAACAGGAGTATTTTTTATTACACTAACTAACAGGCACTTCCCAGAATTGTTACCAATAGTGAAGGAAATCATTCACTATGGCTTTTATATCTGGACGGGTGCAGGTGATCAGAAAAGGAGGAGTGCTAAAGTTCAAAGCTCATAATTTCACAGATTTCTTATATCTGATAGTTCATGTACTAACTTTGCCACTAGAGAAGAGTCAAAAGTGTAACCAGCCGTAAACTTCTCAGCATTAAACTGAAGGTTGCTTAGCAAGCTTTTTAAGGCTTTCTGATAATAATCTTCTAGAATGGAATAATGTTTGTCTTATCCCCAAGCACTCAATTTCAAAGCATCCAGTCACTCACCCTCGAGCAGATGCTGTGATCTTATAAGTTCCTGGAACTAAAAGACGCCAGTAATCTCCAGTTTTGTAAGTAGTCACTGGGTGATTAATTTCAGCAACACTAATGGTGGCATTTAATATACCTCTGCCATCTGTAGCATCTAGGACAAATCCTCTGACCCCCTGATGAACCTGGATAAAGTACAAGGAAACTCTGATTTCAATGATAAAGATCATACCTACTTCTTATGAGAGTTCACATGCCAAAATAATAGATTGTTAATAATATAAACATATGAAGCAAAACTGGAATTTAGGAGTTCAGAGAAAAGCTAAATGTACATGTCTATTAAACAAAATATTTTTTCATAGGGTAAGTTGTCTTTATCATGAGGAGTCTAAATAACACAGTTTAAATTTTAGCACATTCTGACAAATTCAGAATATTGGACATTTTACAAGAAAATTGGCCTGACCTCTTGAAAAAGGAAATGTCATTTAAAAAAATAAAAAAGGATGGACAGACTGTTCTAGATTTAAAAAGAGTAAAGAGATGTAATAATCAAACGCAATGCACAAAAGTTGACTAGATCTTGGTTCTAAATTGCAGCTAGAAAAAGACATTTTGGGGACAAGGCAGAGGGGGAGATTTGAATAGTAACAAGTATTAGGGAATATTAAAGAATATCGTTAATTTTCTAAGGTGAGATAATGGTATTTGGTTATATAAGAGAAACTATTTTTAAGAGATGCATGCTGAAATATTTAGGGATAAAAATATCAAAACACCTGCCATTTATTTTGAAATAGTTAAATATGTATGTATGTATATAATTATATCTAAATACAGTAAATTCAGCAAAATGTTAATTTACTAAACCTAGGGAAGCGGCTGTGGCTCAATCAGTAGGGCTCCCGTTTACCATATGGGAGGCCCCGGGTTCGGTTCCCGGGGCCTCCTGGTGAAGGCGAGCCCGCCCGCGCGGCGTGGTTGGCTGACCCAGCGAGCACAAGCAGCAAGGGGGGGGCATAAATGAATAAATAAATAAAATCTTTAAAAAAAAAAAAAAAAAAAATTTACTAAACCTAGGTATAGGAATAAGGGTGTTTATTGTAATAGTCTTATAACTTTCCTGTGTGTTAAAAGTTTTTTCAGAATAAAATGTTTAAAAAAAATTAGTATGTAAACTCACAGCCTTTATGCCATACCACTGAGCAAAAAGAGTAAAACAGAAAGTACTGGCATGATGTACTTATCCTAATTAACTATTAGTATATTTCTTATGTCTTTACCTATTGGCCACTATGCATTTCTAAACAAAAGGAAATAAATTTTTGTGTAACATTTATGTAATCTAGGTTTCTTTAAAAAAAAAAAAAAAGAAAAAAAAAAAGGAAATAAATAATTTCATGGTAAATCACTGGCAAAAAGAAAATGAATAAAAACATTTACCTCATAGCTAATCTTTCTGTCATTTGACAAATGCTTGGGAGTATATCCAATATGTTAGCCTTTTATAATGACAGGATAAAGAATGACCATTAACCATTAAGAGCAAACGTTACTACCTTGTTTAGTTTTTTTCTTCAACTCTTCCCCATGCACACAAATAAATTCATTCCCATCCATGAATTTTCTACATAAATGCACCAAAACACAAATGGGCCAAACTGGGACTCGAAAAGGTGTATTCTAAAATCACTGCATGAAAACTACATGTACATGCAAGTATCTTCTTGCTCCTGGGAGAAATTTTGTACTTCGTTCCTGAATAGTCACCTGTTTTATAAACTGGATTAGAGATCTTCGATTCTGTTCCCAAAATTTTGGAAGTTCTTTCTCAAATGGATATTTCACACAACCTAGTTCAATAGTCACTTCCAAGCAATTTGTATGTAAGTAGTTCCAGTCCTGCATACCACCTAAAGTTTAGAAAATTAAAATCAGTCACTCTAAAGAAGTTCTAAACAGCTGCAATCTCAAAAGGTAAGCAGTATTTCTATTATAAAAAATTCATATTTTATCAGCATTTGGTTGAAAAACAAAAATACATTCATGTGAGGGCTCTTTGATGGTTGCAGTACAAGCAAAACGCCTGTACTTTCACATTCAAGAAAAATTCAACCATAGCTTACACTCATCCTATTACCACATCTAAGGTTCCATGTAACAGCCAAAAGTAAAGTATAACACTTTCATTACTTATACTCAAAATGCATCAAATTTAAAAATACTTGAAAAGGTTATTTTGAATGTTTTTAGCTATTTAAATGATATTTTAAAAAGCACAATTATTTCTCAAAATTAAAAGATCAGTGACAACAGCACCATTCTGGGGGAGGGGCGGGGGAGGGAGGGAATTCCATCAAGTTTATGGCATTGATATAAAATAATCTTTACCTGGGACGTTGTACCAATTAGCTCCATTTGTTATTCCATGAGGAAAATATTCATTAGGGTATATATTCTTGCAAGGTCTACCTTGAAACATCTGGGAATTTTCCTGAAAAAAATTTTTTTTACAGTGAACAACCTCTAGCAGTAAAGATTTTAATTGAAACTTTTTTTCTCTCTGTCTCTCTCTCAAAATAATACTGAAGTTCGAATCTGGAAAAATCCCCAGGATATATTAAGTGAATGAAGCAAGATGTAGACCAATGTAGATAGTATCCTGCTTTTTGTGTAAATAAGAATCTATATTTGTATCTGCATTAAAAAAAAAAAAAAACACTGGAAGGATACAGGGAAACAATAAAAGGTGTGTTGGGGTAGAAAAGGAGATGAGAAGCAGTGAGACTTTTCAGTGTATAGCTTTCTATACCTTTTTGACTATGAGATTTTTGACTATGTGAATTTATTATCTATTTTTAAAAGTAAAAATTAAACGGTCTATATAAAAAAACATATTGAAGACTTTATTTATTACTTACAATTACAAGTAATATAAAACTCAGCCTAAACCCTTTCCCTGCAAAAAATAAATCCGCTCATTTCATACTTTTGAGAAACTTAAAAGTCCAGAAAATATACATATGATGTGGAGCAAAGAGCTTACCCTGACTTCTAAGGGGACTGAGATGGTTTCTATGTCCTCTGACTGTACAACAATTATCTCTAGCACAGGGTCTGGCATACAGTACACGTGCAGTTGCTTGGTTAATGAAGGATAAGGAAAAACTGCCATGGAGGCAAAATAAATGCTACTGGAAGTCATAGAAGAAAAAGTACTTCTGACAAGAGTGGCAGAGGAAGTTTCCTGGAGGAAATTAAACTTTGACAGATGGTCAAACTTCATTTCTCTTTTTGAAAATGAAAAAAAAGTACAGAAAATTTTAAGGAAAAAAACCACTATTTCTCATTTTCCTACCATCCAGCATTAACCACTTAACTTTAAAATAAATAAACAACCCCCTTCCATAAACTTACATGCATAAATTTACAGTGAAGATGTCTGAAGAAAGGGTAATATGTGAATATTCATGGCTTTGCTTTAGGAAGTTTAGTAACATGAAAAATATATCAAAGCCAGGGAAACCCATTTGAATGCTACTTTAATAATCCAAGGGAGAGACAATGAACACCTGAAAGAAGGAGGTAGCAGTTTGATTTTTACCATGTCCATTTTATTATGTCCTTTAATTCTCACAACTACTCTCCTCTGAAAATATTTTTAAAATCTAGTTAAATGTTTTAAAGAAAAAAAAAAATCGATGACTTAAAGAAGATTGGGTGGTATATGTCTATGTGTGTGTGTGTCCATTCTCAATCCAGATATAAACAAAGTTTAATAGTTACATAACAAAATATTGAATGATTGATGATCTCAAAGTTTATTTTTTCTTCTTTTTGCTTCCCTGTATTTTCTATTGTTTACAGCTTTTATTGTATGAAAAGATCATTTTTAAAGAGGCATTTACATAGTAGTGCTAGGTAAAGCAATTCAATGCAATGGCCATGACAGTGAAAATGGCCAAGGGCAGATATGCATGGGGGTGTGTGAAAGAGTAGATGAATGAATGAAATATTCTTTGATCAAATGAAAAAATCAATTTGACCAAATGATCAAATTGATTTGAAAAATTTTCTTTTTTCAAATTAGTGAAAAATGAAAAGAAAATAGGGCTTTACCATACAATATGATAGAGGTCAAGGGAAGAAGTCATCAGTGTCTGACTTCAGGGAACAAGAAGGTCAAGAAGTAGATCTCTGGTAACTTTTGAGGAGGTACTTCTGGATAGAACAATGTAGGCAGATGTTGGATTATAAGAAACTGAGGCATGAGAGAATAGTAGTAAATAGGAAGTAAAGATGATTTACTTTTATTTTTACATCTTATTTTGAACTAATTTTAGACTTGCAGAGAAGTTGCAAAAATAGTAGAGGAGGGGGTGGATGTGGCTCAAATGGTTGGGCCTCCGTCTCCCATATGGAGGGACCTGGGTTCGATCCCCGGGACCACCCGGTAAAAAAAAAAAAAAAAAAAAAGAAAAATAGTAGAGGAGTTCCAAACAACAAGCAAGATGGCAGCAGAGTAAGGAGCTCCTAAAGTTAGCTCATGCTACAGGGCAGTTAGTAATCACCCAGAACTATAGCACCTGTTTGGATGCTCCAGGAGACCAGAAGAGCATCATGCAACGTCCTTGAAAGAATGGAAAGAGGAGACTGCCCTTCTGCAGAGAAGACTCATAAGTAGAACACTCCACGCCACAGAGGCTGGTGCCTATCCTCCACTGGCAGCACAAACTGCCTCAGGAACTATTCCATGGCTGGAATTGGAAGGTCCATTGCTCCAGCAGGGAGGAATCTGGCGGGACCTGAGCCAGCCTCTCCAGGAAAATACAGGCCACATCACGGAGGCTGGTGATCATCCTACTCTGGTGGTGCAAGCCACCTCAGGAGCTATACTGTGGCTAGAGTTGGAAACTCCATTTCCCAAAAACAGGGGACGAAGAGATGGTTGGCCACCGACTTCAGCTACTGATTAGTAAATTCAGCTGGCTAAAGTAAAACCCTAAGAACAGCTAAAGTTTGAACCTGTCCAAGTCGGAAAGAGGCCAGTGGTCGCCATTTTGACTCTGCCCCCAGCATGAGAGGAAGCCGGGCTGATTGAAAATCACAGTGACAGTGGGGACCGGCCAGATCGTACTGCAGCCCTAGCCTAGGCTTCAGCCCCACCTCTGGTAGGGAAGAAGCTAGCAGGACCTCCACCAACCTCTCCAGTAACTGCAGGTACATTCGGCTGGCACAGATTGAATAGTCAGAAGTCTACCAGGGGAACTGTGGTCATTTTGGACCCTCACAGCATAGATTGCTGCCCACACCTGCAGCTCCATCCCTGCCCCAGGCAGGGGAGAAAGGGGTGTGAAGCTTCATCTGGGCAGCTACAGTCTGGGCCTGCACAACTTAGATTATGACACACGGCTGTGGTTCTGTCCCTACCTCTAGCAAAGGAGAAAGGTGGGACAAGCTTCATGGGTCCCTGGGGCAATATGGGCAGGTTGCACCTCCACAGCTTATAGCACCACCTGCATTCTTGGCTCCTACTATACAACCAGCAAGGGAGAAAAGGCAAGAAAGCCCTAAACTAAAGAGAGAAACTGCACCCAGAATAAATATATCTAGTAAGCCAGATGCCAAGACACCAACAAAAAATAACAATCCATAGCATTAACAGGAAGATATGACCCAGTTAAAGGAAAAAGATAAGCCTCCAGATGACATAAAAGAGTTGAGAAAACTAATCACAGATGTTCAAACAAATCTCCTTAATAAATTCAACGAGCTTATGAGCCATTGCTCTTGAAATTGAAACTAAGCCTAGTGACATAGGGTGTCTAAGAGTTGCCTATGGGGAGCCTCCTTGTTGCTCAAATGTGGCCTCTCTCTTAAGCTGAACTCAGCATATAAAAGCAATAATTTCCCCCTAGTGTAGGACATGACTCCTGGGGATGACCTCCCTGGCACTGAGGGATTGCTACCAAGTACCAACAAACAATGCATCTGGAAAAAAATTTAAAAAAATAAAAAACAAAACAAAAAATCTTGATCAAAAGGGGGAAAAGCTAAAGACAAATGAATTTGTTGGCTAAGAGACTTCAAAGTGAGTTGGGAGGTCATCCCAGAGGTAGCACTTATGCACATCTCAACAGGATCTCATTGACAGCCAAAGTAGATATAACCCCAAATAGCGAAGCTCCTCAGGGATATGGAGACATCCAGAGAGTATAGACAGGGCACACAGCTCAGGAATTTGGCCCCTTGCCAGTGGGCCCTAATCTGGTATTTATGCTCCCCAGTGTGACTGAGTTAGATTCAGCAGTGGTTTCCCTATGCATGACTCTCCTGATCTTCTATTTGAACCTATAATTAGTACTAGAGTTGGTAGATATACAACCAAGAGACTTAAATCTTTGGGCTGTCCATGTGCTAGCAGAGCCCTGAATCTCAATGGAGTTGCAACACCTACTCTCCAGTTCAATGGACTCACATAGGACAACTAACGGGGAGGAGATGATGGACAAACAACATACCAAGGAACTGAGAGTGCCTACAACTGCAAGCAAGAGAGTCCCATCCATTGGATGTATGGGATCAAAGCCATTTAATTAATGGTGGAGTAGGCATCACCATCCCAGAGTCCTCAGGATTGGGAAACGAACTATGGACTAAAATAAACCTAGTAGTATTCTACTATAGACTTACTGTGATTCTAGCAATGGAAGAAATACCATTGTTGTGGAGGCAGTGACCCATGGATGTTCTGGGGTTAGGGAGAGGGAAAAACAGGTGTAATAAGGGGGCATTTTCGGGACTTGGGAATCATCCTGAATGACATGACAACGACAGATACAGGCCATTATATATCTGGCCATATCCTACAGAGTCGAATGGGAGAGAGTATAAACTACAATGTAAACTATAATCCATGCTTAGTGGCAATGCTCCAAAATGTGTTTATCAATTGCAATGAATGTACTACACTGATGAAAGATGTTGCTAATGTGGGAAAATGTGGGAGATGTGGGGAGCGGGGTATATGAGAATCCCCTATATATTCTCCATAACATTTATCTAATTGAGGCACCTTGTAAAAAATTTAAAAAGTGAAAAAAAAATTCAGTGAGATGGCTAAAGAGATTAAGAATATTAAGAAGACAATGGATGAGCACAAAGAAGAATTTGAAAGCATACATAGAAAAATAACAGATTTTATGGAAATAAGGGCTACAATACATTAAATTAAAACTACACTGGAGTCATATATCAGCAGATTGAGAAGTCAGAAGAAAGAATTGATGTGCTTGAAGACATGACCTCTGAAAGCGAACATACAAAAGAACAGATGAAGAATAGAATGGAAAAAATTGAACAAGGTCTCAGGGAACTAAACAATAGCAAGAGATATACAAACATATGTGTCAAGTGTTTTGCAGAAAGAGAAGAGAAGGGAAAAGGGGCAGAAGGAATATTTGAAGAAATAATGGTAGAAAATTTTCCAACCCTGTTGAAAGAAATAGATATCCATGCCCAATAAGCACAACATACTCCTACCCGAGTAAATCTGAATAGATTAATTCCAAGATACATACTAATCAGGATGTCAAATGCCAAAGACAAAGAGAGAATTCTGAGAGCATCAAGAGAAAAGCAATGCACAACATATAAGGGACACGCAATGAGATTAAGTGCCAATTTCTCATCAGAAACCATGGAGGTAAGAAGACAGTGGTATGATATATTTAAGATACTGCAAGACGGGGAGCGGCTGTGGCTCAATCAGTGGGGCTCCCGTTTGCCATGTGGGAGGCCCCGGGTTCGGTTCCCGGGGCCTCCTGGTGGGGGCGGGCCCGCCTGCGCGGCGTGGCTGGCTGACCCAGAAAGCGCGGGCAGCAAGGGGGGGGGGG